>OX632356.1:28354712-28361015 GCA_951751655.1 Ophion costatus
ATGCAAAAACATACCAAATTTTCAGAATTTTATCATCATTTGCGATTTGGGACTCAACATCCTTAAGGGCTTCCATCACTGAAAACGTTTAAAATTGAGCGATTTTTTTTGCGTGGAAGGACAAGTAAAAGGATAATATTGAAGGATGTTATTAGTAACATCTTCAAGTGAGCACAACAAAATTTTTATTGACAAGTTATAAAAAACTGATGATGCCCATTCGAACTGATCAAGCCCATTCTCGCGGGGCATGTTGCGTTTCAGACGCTCTGGAGCACGTAGTAAAACTGACGCATATTTAAATTTGAAAAAAAAATTAAATTAATTTACATGAGTATAGCTAGAGAAATACATAGGGATTTCGAAAATGATACTTTTTGTGTAATTGGCAAGCATTTGAGGTAAAATTCAATTTTTGACGGAAAAATGGACAATCAATTGTTAATAAATAATGGTATGATTCACTTATGGAAAATCCCGTACGTATTTCTCTTCGGAATGTTATTTTAAAGATGTGCTCACAATTTGCCGTGAATAGAACAAAAATTGTTGGAGTTATGGTACGTGCCGTTTTGAAAAACTGTGCTCCGAGAAAAACGGTCGACGTTTCGCACACGGGTCAGACACGATCACCGCAGACCCACAAGGGCATGCGAGCCTCTTTTTATAGGTGCCGAACTTTTTTCCTCTTGTTCTAGATGGTTCGAAGCATCTTTTAGGCCAATTTAAAAATACCGATTTTTTAATTTAAATTCTACAGCGGTGTTACCCCTTAACGAAAATTCTATTTTAAACGTCGCACCACCGCGTTATCTGGCTTTGTCGAGTGAGCTACTCACAGTCAAGCATTAACTGGCGGGTGTTAAAACGTACATAGTATGACAACATTTGAACTTTGTAACAAAATGTATTTATTCGTCCACTTCACATTTATAATATTTTTTTCGACTTTGTTGAATCTAAAATGCTTTAGAAAATTGCGCACGTTGGACGTTTTTCACCGTATGAGTAACCTGGAGCCGACGATGCATTAGCGATAATCAGTCAGGATGTTTTAATAATAAAATTGCAACATATTCATATTTAATTGCAAAAATGATAACTATATATACAATTTCGCGGCTCAGAAATATTTTTCAACGATATTACAAATTGGATACAGCCCAATAATTATTTATTTTTGTATGACATTTTATTTTCAAGCAGTTGACAGCCTGTCGAAAAACCATTGTATTTTCAACCCAAGGAACTCTTGCAGTCAAGAAACGGTGTGGAAACTCCTTAAATCCAGCTGTAGTAATTTCATCCTATATGTACGAGGTTTGTTAAAAAAGTAGGGTGACTTTGTATTTTTCTCGAAAAAGATTGATTTATTCATCATTATCTATTTTGTCCCCTTCAAAGTAATCCCCTTCAGATGTAATACGCTTGTGCCAGTACTTTTTCCAATCCTCGAAGTACTTCTGATATGCACTTTTTGGTATGGCCTTGAGCTCTCCCAGCGATGCGGTCTTAATTTCCTCAATCGTGGCGAATCTCCGTCCTTTCATGGGTCTTTTCAGTTTTTGGACCAGAAAAAAGTTGCAGGGGGCTAAGTCCGGTGAATACGGTGGCTGAGGCATGATTACGGTGTTGTTATTGGCCAAAAAATCACGAAAAAGCAACGATGTGTGAGGATCATCGTGATGCAAAAGCATCAATAATGTTCTCCTTTTTCAAGTTGGTAGTAACACAAAAAGCATAAAACAAAAAATGCATAATTTTTCCCTTTGATTAAGTATTTTATGAAAAATTAGTATCTACAGGATAAATCTGCACCTCGTATGCATTCTTTTGAGTTTTATTGAAAAAAATGCATAAACCGTCATTTGACTCAACTGGACCGTTCCACCTTCCTTAATTTTCGCCCGGGATTGACAGCAGTGAAAGAGTCTCCAGATTACTTCCAGAAGAACTCTAGAAGAACGTGCGCCCGGAAGATATTCTCGGGTACGTGGAGTGCCAACGCGAGTTTCGAAAGCTCTCCAAAGCTAATGCCAGATAAGAGCAAGTCGTCCGGCACCAAGGTAGGTAATTAACTTTGAGTATTACAGACGTCGAGGTACGCCACGAGAGTGTGCAGGGTAGAGAAGCCAACACCTTGTTAGCTCGAGACAAATTCGGCTCATCTCTCGTGGATCAAATTCTCTCCGCTTTGCACGTAATTTTGCGTGGCAATCTTCGCTGTTCTCTTTTGCGCCATTTTTGCTGTTTTGCGTGTTAGGGGAACTCTAAGATGATAACGCTAAGGTCATGTTCCAATGAAACAATACATATAAATCAGTCAACTTTAATTATTCTTTTAATCTAATCAACATTTATTAATCTTTTAATTTTGAAAGCAAAAAAATCAGTCTTTGTGAGAGTTACCATACAATATATATTTTTAATTAAAGTTTCATTTTTCTCGTTTTATTCCGTATGCAGGCCAAGATGTAATCAGCGCTGAGAACATGTTGGGACACGAATTATTGGCATCTTTCGCATATAAAAATGGTTTCATCCTCAATACCAGCAATTTGCTGAGCCAATTGTCTAAGTTCTGCAGTATTTAGTCCGAATAATCTACTTTCCATATCATTTTAATCATTTGTAAGTTGTTTTTCTCCCCTGGTAGAAACATTTTGCCCCATTAGCCGGCTAACGAATTAACAAAAAATCATGCAATAACCTTGAAAGTTTCTGACAAACCGTTTTTATCATATTGATTATTAGTATTTTCATTGTATTTACTTACCTATCTCTGATCAATATCAGCAACCCAAATAAACTGAAACGATGCTAAACTTTATCAAAAATTGAATCGTTTTTTTTTTCTAAAAAACGATATTGTTTTCGCGCATTCGTCTTACCACGGGTTCCCTCATTTTAACTTTTCTGTATCCGCTAATTAGACTGCAATTTTCTAATCCGATGTATACTCTGCGTATACACTTGAGACGTTAAATCTGTAAAGAAGATAATTCTAAATCTGAACGTTCGTTACATATTTCACAAATGACGTTCATCTTTCTTCTACTATGTTTATTAAATTTCAGCAAGCACAGGCCACTAATAATCCATCTGTTTTCCACCGGAAACGTCTTTGAGGTCACCTTAGCTGTGCTTTTTATTTCGAAGTCGTAAGATACTCTTGGGAAAAGGTTTTGCCACATTCGTTACGGGGTAATAAGGGGGTGAAGGGGTACGCCTTACGTGAAGGGGTTCGATATCGCTTCACCGTGGTTGTATTAGAAAATCATGAGGACGGCAACCCGACAGGCTATTGTCAAACATATATACTCATCTTGTTTTGCGAGAGCGTGCTGTAATGGAAGTCTAACTTAATCTTCCTTTCATCTACATTGGGAATAACGTTGCTTTCTCGTCCTGGTCCTTGGTTCAGTCTCGATAGGGCTCTCTTCCTCTCGCTTCCTACTTCTGTCTCTCTCACTCTCTCTCCCTCCCTACCTCTCACCGTGACAGAAAATCAGAGATGGGGAGGAGAGAGAGAGAGAGAGAGAGAGAGAGAGAGAGAGAGAGAGAGAGAGAGAGAGAGAGAGAGAGAGGGAGGCAGAGGGAAAGCTCTCTCTCTCTCTCTCTCTCTTTCTCTCCCGTCTCCAATGTGTATATAGCACGTATATATCTCCCCGTGACGTGTTTGCTGTTGGTACGTGTGTGTCACTTACGATATGATATATATTCCGTACGTGTATAATGACTTCCTCCTCAAATCGACCTAGTCGCTATCGTTTCTTGATTTATTTTCTCGTCAACTTTGCACTGATTAGTAAATTACTGGATTGCACAGTTTGTCAATCAATAAATAGCACAGTGGGAGCCAAGGAAGTGCGATTCCGGACCATTTTCAACTCAGAGTTTGGGGATCCATTCACAGATAATGCCAATCAAACGACATTTGATTTTTGGACACATCGTTGATTTCGTTCAAGTGCTCATCATTCGATGCGCAGGTGTGAGTGTCGGACCAGACGTTCCTAAGCACGAAGAAAATGTACAATATTGTCTTATACAAAAGTGCAGGGTTTGTAAAAAAAATGTACATTGCCAAAAGGATAACACTAAAATTGAAAACGTATTTCCTTCTCGTTAGATGAGATTCGATAAGTTTCCCAATCACGTGACTGCAGTATAAATTTTCCTTTCTAAAAGAATTTTGTCATTTATTTATTAGCTTTCGAGAAGTATATAGTAATAATGAGAAGTATATAGAGAAGCCATAATATTTTCCCGTGAAAAGTAAATACCCGTGGAGCACTATTTCGTGTATTCCTATTTTTGTATTCTGTTCTTCTCGATGTTTCGAGTTTGCGATCACATCATTTTTATTTTCACGTCGCACCTGTCACCCTACTTCCAGCTCATTAGAGACCCTCGAGAGTATCGCGCACAGTCACCCTGTCCTACTGAACTGCTCGATCCCCACGCGGGCACGGGGAAACTGTGAGAAAGCTGGGCCGATACCGGCGTCTATACTTCGCTTGCATTATTATTCAAGGGTAGACAAACCAGTGGATGGCCACCTATCCGAGTCACCGTTCCCAATACTGCTTCACACGTGGGATCACTGAAGTCCCACATCCTCGACGCATCCACCATGAACATCGGTCAATTATTTTCACGATTATACAAATGTTTAGCGTTCCCGAAAAATTCATTCACTTCATTAATTATTGTATCGAACAAAAAGTCCATTTATTAATTTCCATTTGTTCATTTCCATTTACTAATTTCTATTTGTTTGTATCGATTTATTCCCTTCCATTTACTAATTTCCATTTATTCGTTTCCATTTATTCATTTCCATTTACTAATTTCCATTTATTCATTTCCATTTATCTATTGCCATTTATTCATTTCCATTTATTCGTTTCGATTTATTCATTTCCATTTACTAATTTCCATGTATTTATTTAGATTTATTCACTACTTTTATTCATAAAAAATACTTTCGGCGTTAGGAAATCACGCGGAAATTAATTTTGCCGGTTTATCTCGCGTTAAAAGTGCCATACATGGGAAATCCGTACATCTCGATATGCCGTGGAATCAACACACGGTTACAGCAACCCCTTGTACACCTTTCGAGACTCGAGGATATCCGTATATGAGCGTTCGGTTTACCACCTCGGCCTGTACAATTATGTTCCACGTCGCTATACCATATATATAAATTTATCCATACCATACACGTGTATACTGTTGCACAGATGTACGGAATGAAGGATAACGCGACGCACCGTGGTCAAACGTTCACGATCGCGATGCACTGTCTCACTTGGATACGATTCATCTCCGTAAACCTTCTCAATGTGTGTGTGTATATATATATATATATATATATATATATATCTTGCATTCGTGAATTTTGATTGATCGAGATAGAATTGAGTTGCGGTGCTCGAGGGCCCGAGGCTTAGCCCTCGAAATATCCGCATTGCATTTGCTCATTTTCCTTCTTCGATTTCTACTCACTTTCGCTTCCTCCCTCACCCGCCGCCCACGCGCTGTGGCATTTTTATTTCATACAGTGGCGTTACTCAGTTATCGAAAGAATTTGGTGTCAAATGTATGAGAAAGGCAAGCCCC
The DNA here is from genome assembly GCA_951751655.1 of Ophion costatus. Taxonomy (NCBI): domain Eukaryota; kingdom Metazoa; phylum Arthropoda; class Insecta; order Hymenoptera; family Ichneumonidae; genus Ophion; species Ophion costatus. Next base: position 28,360,341 of record OX632356.1, read on the forward strand.
ACCAAACCTTTACAATTTTATATTGAATAAGAAAGGAAGAAGGAAGGAGGGAAAAAGAGATAAAGGGTTACTTTGACATGATTTTGATAAAAAAATTAATTTTCATTCATTATACATGGAATTCACTTTAAGGAAAGGTTTGCGAGGTCGATCTCTCCGATTTCGATGAAATTTGGCATGCTTGTAGAATGGGTGAAAATAGGCGACACGTTTTTTAAAAATATATCTGCAGAACCCGATTTTTAAGGGTTGAAAAGCACTCTCGAAAATTGGGATGTTTTTATTCTTTGTCAATAACGTTTTAACGGTACGAGATATGAAAAAAAATTCAAATTGCAACAATGTTTACTTTTTCGTGCTCTATGCATTGGAGATGAGAACGATAAAGCTATCGACGAAAAACGAAAAACACTCCTATTTTCGAGGGTGCGTTTCACCCGTTAAAAATAGGGTTCCGCTGAAATAAAAAAATACGTGTCGTCTATTTTTTCCAATTCTACAAGCATGCCAAATTTCATCGAAATCGAAGAGATCGACCTCGCAACCTTCCCTTGTGAGTATCCTTGAAGCTCCTCGGAGAATCGACATTTTGATTGAACCTCAAGTCTCAGATGCATGATCAATTTTCTTCAGTTTCATCGCTGAGCAGTAGCGCTTTGGCATAACCACATCGCT
>OX632356.1:28361215-28404651 GCA_951751655.1 Ophion costatus
CCCGTGTGCCAAATGCTTTCCGTCGAGTCTTACGCCCCGTGAAGAAAGAGGCGAAACGAGAAAGAGCGAATGAGAGGCGGGGAGAAAGAGAGGATGAGGACAACGAGGGTGAGAGCAACAATGGTGCGGTGGCATTGTAATCACGAATCGCAAGCTCCTATTTTCCGCGTGTAAACGTGCAAGCACGCCAGCTCATGATCGATCTGTAGTTTCGTGGTTCTTCTCATAAAGTGCTTTTCACATATCACACCTACATTCCCTCTCACTTCATCGTCGATGATTACAAATTCCTCGTACCTTTGCCAAAAGGATCCTTAATCGAATCATCACGGTCCTTGGCTGTTTAAACGCAAACGCTCGACCCGGATGCACGCATCACTGGTTCACTTCCTTTTGACTTTCAATTGACGCGCTACGGAACCACTCGCTGAGAAAAAAATCCATTGCGTTTGCACCAATCGACTGTGGAAGAAGACTATACTGTATGACGAAGCTTTTGTGGGGTGTACTTTTATGCTGGGAGTACTAGTTATCAGTAATATTGCTGGTAGGTTTGAAGAAATTCATTGCGGAAATGGGGAAGCCGTCACAATAATTTGGTCGCCCTTGGAGTCTGGAAATGGTATAGCTGACAGAAAGTTGTTTATTGCGTTGACAGGACGGCCTTATTTGTCTGCAACTAGGTTTCTAGGGTTATATAGGATTGCGGATCACGTACCAAAGTTATTAGGAAAAATAGATTCTACCGACGATTTAAAAAACAATACATATTTTATATATAGTTTACACATCATCGGAAGAAGAAGAAAAAAAATTGTGTCAGATATAGATTAAGGTATTTCATTCATTAACCCGAATATTTGCAAAGTAACTGATTTTCGTCTATAATGAAGCCAAAATACAACCCAGTACATTGGCAAAATCTCAAGCCAAGTCACCGAACTTGCAACGAAAAATTACCACTCTAAAAGTCGTTTCATTTAAGGGTCTACACCACTGTAAACATCGAAAATGAAGTGACTTTTCGCGATTTTTTTTTGGGTGGAAGGACGAGTAAGAGGATAGTAATATTCAAGGATGTTATCAGTCGTATAGCATCTTCAGTGGATAAAAAAATTTATATCATAAAATTATACAATATGGCGATGCTGGAGACATTCTTGCGAGGCATGCTGAATTTGAGACGCTCTGCGGCACGCAGTGTAACTGACGCAAATTTGAATTTGGTAAAAAATATAAAAAATCCTATTAATTTATATGAGTATAGCTAGTGAAATACGTGGGGAATTTTGAAAATATGCATTTTTGTGTAATTGGCAAGCATTTAAAGTAAAAACTCCATTTTCGTCAGAAAAAAGGAAAGCAGTTGTTAATAACTAATGCTATAACTAACTCATGGAAAATCCCGTAAGCATTTCACTTCGGAATGTTATTTTAAAGATGTGCTCAAAATTGGGAGTGAAAAGAATGAAAATTTTACAAAAGTTTTACAAGTACCAAACTCCCCCCCTTAATCTAGATTGTTCAAAGTATGTCTTGAGCCGATTTAGAAAAAAAATCAATTTTTCACAATTCTGTAGTGGTCTCAATCCTTAATCGGCACTTTATGGGGATGACACGCTGGCCACATTTCTAGCTAATATTATAATTTATACACTAAATAACTCTAGATGCCTGATATAAACTGCTCAACTGCTTAACGTGTGAACAATTCTAAAGATTCCGTAACAACAATAAAAACAAGGGGTCACCGAATGTGTGAAGACAATATTAACGATAAAACTTAGAAAAATGTGACTGACAGAAGAATTTTTGTAGCCGCGATTTTTCAGAGAAAATGTCAAAATGTCTAGATCTACTAAATTTTCGGGAAATTTTTAATCCGAATTTATCGTTGGGTATCATAATTGATTGCGACTTATTTTTATTATCCCTTCGACTGCACAGTGGGTTGTTTTGACACCATTTTTTCAACTGACTGTATAGCAAAACGGGGTAATCTATTCGGTCACAGTGCGGCGCTCGAATTTTCTCATCCTACATTCTGCCCGTGTACTGAGGACAGCTGTCGAAAAAGGATCTGGGGTCGAATCGACCCCATTCATGTAGTAGGGCGGTGAAAGTGAAAACATTTTTTTTGGTGATGTTTGGTGCTTTATTATTACATGTAAGTGAGTTACCATGGATAATGTTAGATACTTTTTATTTTGCGCCGCTATAGTAAATTATGTATTTAGAATGGTGATCATAAAACTGAAAACAAGTGTTCGTTATGCAGGATGGCTACGTGCAGCGAGCACCGAAATATACGTTTTCAACAATTAATCTACCGAAGGAGTCGTTTTTTGTTCCATTTTCCACTATCCCGAAAATGTCAAAATTCAAACCTCCGAATAAACATACTTTTCAGAAAACCGGTTGTCGGTGTCTTTTTATCGTATCTACAAACCTTCTTCTTCAAAAACCTCAAAGGACTTTTTTTTATACTTTGAGAAAAAAATGAAGATCTTATTTGTGCAAGTACGTAATTTTCAACGCATCTCCCACTTTGAACAAATGTTTGGGCTGTTAATTCTTGTTTTTCTTACAAAATATATTTCGGGCAACAACAATTTTGGACTACAAAAAAGTATCTACAAAAAAATGTATGTTTACCGAAATGCAACAATTTTTTTAAATGAAAAAATTGCACAAGTCTGATAAAACAATCGCATTTCCCAGAACATGTCCAATTGATTGAAAAAAATGTTTTAATTGATGAATTACAGTCCAATATACAGTTGATCAAAGTTGCCTTGTTAGGATAACCGATGTTTGTACGGACCGTTACATTTTTATAGTCCGCACCCCGCGCAAATCTTAACATCCAAAAGTCGTAATAAAATGTACCCTAATAAGCCCTCAAAATGTACCCTAAAAAAGTACCGTAATAAAATGCACCCTGTCTCAAAAAGATGACAAAATGTTTCTTTTACAAAAAATCTTGAGAATCAGCAAATTTGTTCCTCGTCTAAAGTTATATGTCCCCTTAAATACGATACTATTGTGAGTGTACTCGCAGGATTCACTCTCCCATCTCATGGTGTCATGGGAGAGGTCACTTTCATAGCAGAACTCTTAACGGCAAAGGATGCTGTGGTCCACGAACCAGTAAGGGGCGAAAGAGCGGAGCGGATTTACGCGCTCAGTTCTCACCGAAGACCATTACTTACTCGCGAGCATTTCTGGTTTCCATTGTTGGAACCTACTCCTCGATCACTTTCGTAAAAGCGGCTAGGGAGATGCTGAGAGACGGAAGATCCAATTCCCGCCAATTGCAGCGCATCGGAGCCTCGAGAAGAATATAGACGATCACAACCTGTTCTTTGCCACTTGCATGTTCGCCAACGAGGCCCTAACGTTCGTAATTTCTTTATGTGTGGACCACAACTCAATAAATTAAGATCAACGTATTCTCGATTCTTTCCCTTCAATTCCTGCATCACGCTTGCTGGTTTTGCAGAGCAAGAAAACATCAGGTAAGTTGGACGCAGAAGAATGGATATTTCGTTTCTAATTAGAACAAATGGAGAATGGACAAATAAAAAAAAACAATTAACACGTTACATCACCTCGGCGCTCGGAAAAATACGTATAAAGATAATTTTTTTATAGTGCGTATTTTTATCATTTATAATTTTATAATACGTATAAAGATAATTTTTTAATTTTTTAATTCGAAAAATAAATTTTGTTCCATGTATAAATTAAAAATAGAACGAATTTGAAAAATAAAAAAATGACGGAGATATAATTCGTTTAGTAGGACGAACTTGGAAAATCCTTGCTGGTGGTGGAATTTTTTCTCTGTCAAGCGTCGTCCGAAAAATGAAAATAAAGATTTTTTTGTAAAGAAAGATGCTCGCTGAAGCGGAGCATATAGAAACATTTAAACAAATGTTAGCAGATATTACAGCTCTTCGAAAAAACTGACTTTTAACAATCTGTTGAGTATTTAACATTAATTAAAAATGAGCGCCGTAAACAATAAAAAAATCTTATGTTACATCCTAGATAATATTATAAAGAATATGTGGTATACATTTTATCAAAATCGGTTGAGTAGACCTCGAGATATTTTGTCGACCAGTTTGAAAAAATGGTTTCGAGAAAAACGCTAAAGAAAGAAAAGTACCGTGTCAGCGTCTTAAAATAAAATATTTTCCATACCAACGTCAATCTGCGCTTTGTGAACCATACACAAGGTGTGTTAAAATTATTGTTGCCACGTACTGTAACTCCCTTTGCGTTGCTTTATTCAACTTCCTGTCCGCTTTGGTGTCTTGCTGGGTTCTCATGTTGGCTATCGATATCCGCTGGCCATCCGAGCTCTCGGTTACTCGCAGTGTGCTTGAGCCAATGTGAGATTTAATAATAACATCATCATTAATATACTAGTAATTTGATTATCAAATTGGCTTGCCGCAATATAATATGTAATTTCAGCGATTTTTGCACCACTGAAACGTACTTTTGGAACCATAGACCATGATAGATGATAGACAATGATAGCGTTCAGACTTTCATTATAATTCTGACAAGAGTATATCTTCCGCAAAAAGGTTCTAACACCTAGGCATGAGCCAATTTTTTGTATACCAGTAGAATTGCTTTTTGGACAACTATAGGAAGAGAATTTTAATGCTCATAAAAATCCTAAGTTCCAGAGACCTTTGCCTTCTGATACGACCACCAGGTATCTTCGCCAGATGCAGGCCCCTCTCTGCTGCGCTTGATTCAAATTGTTATAACTCCCGTGTTAATTGAATCTTTACACGTTCGAACGGTTAAAATCGTCTTAAAAGTTTAAATAATAAATCTAGGCAAAATCGATTTTTTTTTTAATCTAAAGGTAGCCCCTAACTAGCTTACATGGTCATGGAACGTTGATTATTCTTTTCTCAACGTGTATTCGTGTAAACGCTTATTGCACGGATCAACAGAAAAAACTTGAGTTCGTATTTTGATAAATAAATTTCAATTCTATACGTCAAATAGTAACTAAAATCTTCATTTGTTACTTATAAAATTTGCTTTCATCTTTTTACGTTCATTAATAAAGCATGAAGTTTTTGGTTGATAGTATAATCTGCAGATAGCAGAACGTTTGAGTAACCAAAGCAAACTTTATCTGCTAAAACTATTTTTTCTTTTATTAATTACGTGGAAGAAATCAAAATCCAGAACCCAGTCTCAAAATTTGTGGTGACAGGTGTTATTGATGATTTCATCGATCATTATTGTTGTTGGTCTTACGGTTCGCCGAATTGCACGATCATCTTTTTTTCTGCAGCCAACATTGTTGTGACCAATGATAGTCTGCGGTTTGTTGTTCAACTTTAAAGCTCCAACTATCCAGTCATTATTTTATTTCACAGGAGATCAATTCTCAGGCCTCACCTGTTCTCCACTAAATATATCTGGCCAATTTTTCTTGAGAGTATCAAGGAGAAATGCTTGAATTTAGAAAGAAATGAACTGCATCCTTTTCCATTGCTAGGGAACTTAAGAAAACCTTTTCCCGCTGATTCTCCCACACCCAGATCTTTTGCCCCCTTTTTTTAGCGATATTGTTTTGGGCTTAAGGGCTAACAGAACTGTAGAATTTTCAGAAAAAAATTCATTTCTTTCAAATTAGCTTGAGAGATACTGTGAACCGTCTAGATTGAGGGGTGAAAGAGTTTGGTACCTGTGAAACAGAGGTCCCCGCGGGTCTGCGGTGGCCGTGGCTGGCTCGTGTGCGAGGGCGTCGACCGTTTTTCTCGGACCACAATTTTTCAAAACGGTACGCAGCACAACTTCAACAATTTTCATCCTTTTCACTCCAAATTTTGAGCACATCTTCAAAGTAACATTCTGCAGTGCAATACGTACGGGATTTTCCATGAGTTAATTATAGCATTAGTTATTAACAAATGATGATCCTTTTTTCTGTCGAAAATGGAGTTTTTACTTTAAATGCTGGTCGATTACACAAACAATCATATTTTTCAAATTCCCTGCGTATTTCACTAGCTATACTCATGTAAATTAGTAGAATATTTTTTATTTTTTTCCAAATTCAAATTTGCGTCAGTTACGCTGCGTGCCGTAGAGCGTCCCAAATTCAACATGCCTCGCAGGAATGTCTCCAGCATCATCATATTGTAGAATTTTATCATATATATTTTTTTTATTCAGTGGAAGATATGACTAATATCCTTGAATATTATTATACTCTTACTTGTACTTCCTGCCAAAAATCGCTAAAAATCACTTAATTTTCGACGTTTACAGTAGTGTACGCCCTTAGGATTGATCCGGCGTCTTCGTCGAGTTACCGAGATGCCTAGAGGTATCTGATGTTGTTTGATCATTCGCTTGACACGCGAGTAACCCGGTAGGTACGTGTGCGCGGGCACCGACGGGCCAGCGAAGGACGTATCGTAAATTGTAAAATCTATCAAGACCAACGTGGTCGACATAACTCAGACTACGTTGGTGCCTATTCCCGTTCGTATGAAGCATGGTGACCAGACTCGGCATAAATACCCCGGTTGCAGAGAACAGTGCTCCGGAGCACCAGTACTGAGCAAGCCCAGACCGTTGTGGCGTGGCAACATCATCTATCTCGAATAATTTATTATACCGCGGCTCTCTCGGCAACGTTTACCAGCCGTGGTGAGACTGAGAGGCAATGAGAAAGAGAGAAGAGGGGAAGAGGACTTATGTCGTCGAAATTCGGACGAGAACGTGCCAGGAACTGGCGAACGGGAAACGAGTGTCGGTGCAAATCTCAAACACGGCACTAGCTGGTAGATTATCGGCATTTTCCAAAATTCGTGCGAATCTCTACCATCGATGGGACACCCTTCGATCGGTATCGCGCTGATATGGGGCTCTCACTCTTCTTTTTTAAAATTCGAAGTTTTTTTAAACCCTTCCTTGACTATCTGGGTCAATTTGACCGGGATGGAACTTCATCCACCTGCCCTCAACGACCCTCCGTCCGGTTTTTATTTTTTTTCATCCGGAATACACTTAAAACATTTCTTAATATGTCTGCATAATTGAAATTCGGAAAGTACAAAATTGAATAGTTGTGAAAAATGATTGAAAATTCGTAGTTTTAGGGAAGTGAGCATTTTAATTCAAATTCGTCAAGGTCGGAATAGCCCGGTGTGTCAAGGAAGGGTTAATCGAACTTATTTTAACTTGGATATTTTATTGGAAAATTTATATATTTTGACAAATCTGAACAAACGTGGTGAAAAAAATTACAAAAAAACGTTTTTTGGATCGAGCTGAAGGTAAATCTTGACCCTTTGGAGTTTGTCTGAAAAGAAATTCCTAATGCCATTTTACGAAAAGCTGAAGAAACTCGCGAAACAAGTTTAAGGTCACCTTAGTAAGTTGAGTGTTTTTGAAGAATTAAAAAAGAATTATTGAGCTTGTTCTGTTAACCTGAAAGTACTATCGCAAAAATCTTTCCGCGCCCCCTTTTGGCTGGGATTAGTGACCTTTCAAGTTCTGATGAAAAATTCGACTAGTGTTCCCAGAATTTTCGCCGTTAGTGTCAAATTATATACTCGATCTCTAAAAAGCCTACACTTTCATTTCACGTCAAAATTTTTAAATGATTAAATCTTTCCGAGTGAAAAGAAAATATATGATTGACAAGTATGAAGAATTTTTTTTCAAAATAAAATCGCAGTCATCACCGCACAAAAAAATATTTTTCAGAACTGAGTGCATTTTGGGAAACGGAGGTATCGGAGATATATTTAATTGCGAAGCCATCAAAATGGTCGGTCAATAATTATTTATACATAGTCAATTGAAGGTTAATAAAGTAATCTTTCCCATCGATATTTCAACAATAGAATTATAACTAACGTTTAAATTATTATTTTCTCTACTTATCTTCGATTCGGCCACAAAGTTAATCATTAGGGAAGACCTTCACTGATGTACGGGTGGATAATAATTGATCGATGATTTCCATTGTTGCGTGATCTTAAGGTATTCCTGCGCAGAGGACTGTATATTGTGATGGTCTTGAAGTTTGCATCGTTGGAATGCAACGAAAATGTCATTTTATCGTCTTCCCGTACTTTTTTAGCCCATTTAGGCTACGAAGATCAATTGAACATTTTTGAGAATCCTTATTGGAAATTAATAATCAGAAGCTGGAAAAAACGATTCTGGACAGCAATGAAAATAAATAAATGAAATAATCAAGAAGAATATTCGTTGCTTTTCAACGGTGCCAACTTCAATACCATATATTGTGGGGGCATAAAGGGGAGGTCCTTCGTATTATACCCAACGATAAACTGGAATAAAAAATGTGGCGCAAATTTAGTAGATTTAGATACTTTTACATTGTCTCTGAAAAATCGTGGTTACAAAAATTCTATCGCTAGTAACATTGTCTTAAGTTTTATCATTAATATTTTCATTAAACCTTCGGTGATCCCTTATTTTTATTGTCGTTACGGAATCTGAAGAATTTTCTACACGCGTGAGCAGTTCACGCAGGCATCTAGAGTTATTTAGTGCATAAATTATTCGATAGAAATGTGGGCAGCGTGTCATCTCCATAAAGCGCCTTATGAATAGGACACTGTTTAGAGTCGTAATTTTTTGTCAAAAGTTTCGTAACTTGGCTTGAAAATTTTGCCACTATACTGGAATGTATTTTTACTGGAATATAGGCAGAAACTAGTTAATTGTTAAATATTCGTGATCCTGAAAGGAATACCTTAAGGGGGACACACCCGAAATTGCGCCATTTTTCATGACTTCGTTTAAAGGTGATAAAATAATCGCATCATTTTTAGATTTTTACATTATCTTATTACAAGTTTCAAGTGTTAAACATTTTTTTCGTTTTTAAACAAAACAAAGTAGCGGCGTTATAAGGTATTCTTTTAGGCGTCTTTTGAAAAACTGCTCATGATATAGCTCAGTAAGTTATTAATCGATTTGGCTGAAATTTTGGGAGGATTCTCACTATAACATTATTGGAAGGATATAGCTATAAAAACATGAAAGAGTATAAAATTAAACATTAAGTATGCTTTGTAATCAAATTTTCATATTTTTGACAATTTTTTCGACAATTTTGCACCAAAGAAAGAAACTTACTTATGCAATAACCTTAAAACTTCAGGTCTATCCTTCCTAAGTAATTAAACGTCAAGTTATTTCAGTAATCTGTTACAAAATAATTAAATTATCAATTACAGTAGTAATTGTAATTGTTGGTTGTTAATTTAATTACCTTTTGCCCATCTCTGATATATAGTACTACCGTTTGAAGAAAAAAAAAGAAACCGATTTTGTGATCGTTGTAAATATATATCGCGTCTCAATCTCACCATCATATGGTGCCCTCCTCCGGTACCTTTCAACTTTGATCGAATGGTCTCGGTCCAAGTGACATGATTACACATTTGAATGTCTGCGGTCTGTCTCGTGCTCAAATTTGTGCATTTTTATCGATTGCCTTTTTTTCATGCTGTCCATCAATCTTTTTTGGCTGCATATCATGAAAAAGAGGTGCCCTCGGAGAGACTGAAAAGATCGGTTGAGGGGTCTTCTCACTTTAGACGCTAAGAAAGCTATTTTCATGAATTTTTTCTATACGTTTATATTATAGATATTGATATAAAGTTGTTACATTTAATAAATACACTTTCAAAATACAAAAAAAATTAGTTCATTTAAGTCACTATGTACAGACGAAAATGGTGGTAAAAAAAAGTCCTAAAAGAATTGTAGGCATGCGCTGTTGATGAAATCTCGGAGATGGATCATCCGAAACGAAACAATCAAACGGTTTTAGATTCAGTATGTCAAGGGGTGAGATGCAGTCAGAATTTTCAAAAAATTGATTTATTTTTACATTTTCTTGAAGTACGATGTTTCGAAAATATTTTCTGACAATTTCAAGTCAATCCGATAAATAGTTTCCGGGATATTCCACAATTAGTGAAGGGGTGTCGGGTTCCCATGGCAGGTAGCGGACGGCAGCTGCAAGCAACCGGTTTTGTCGCCCCTTACCTCCAATTGTCATGGATGCCATAAAACCAATTTATGAACATCTGAGTAATGTTAATTTACTCTCTAGGTGTATCTGTGGCTTCAATCGAAACAATAACGAAAGCTTCAATCAGCTTATTTGGGAAATAAGCCCAAAAACAGTGTGTAGTGGCAGTACTATTGTAGAAATTGCTGCATATGTTGCTGCTTGTGTATTCAATCAAGGTACACACACACATTATTACTGATCATGAATACACTTGGCATTAATTGTGGACCCAATTCTCACCGGTACACAGAAAGAATCTATTCTCAACGTATAGGCGTGGCTGACAAACGCACAAACGATAACACCCGTGAAGGCAGAATGCTTGGAAGCAACAACAAATTGATATTCTGGAAGCTTCCACATCGGCAGAAGCCCTATTGTATGGGCCAGGAAGTGATGATTCGATGTGAGTAAATTTTTTATTAGTATTTCTATACACAAATCAAGTGTCAAATTGGAAAACTCTTACAGAAATTTTCAAAAATGTATTACCCAAAAACTTTGAACTTTGCCTAAACTTTATAAAGAATACTTTCGTTTTAAAATTACCCAAAATGTATTAAAAAAATAATTCATCGCAAAAACTTTAATTTTTTGAAAAATTGTTTTAACAATTGGCTAAAATCAATTGAATGCTCGACTTTTCGGCAAAAATTGTGATATTCGGATTCAGCGGATCAAAATACATAAAAAAGGTTTAGCTTCATCCATCGAGCTCAACATTTTACGAACATATAATACCATGTCCACATCGAAAAACTTTAAGGATGTTGAGTCTCTATGAAACATGTTAATGTTAATTGTTCAATAAATAGCTTCTTAATCGTCATGAAATTTTTACCCGACCTCCTGAATACTTCATGTAAAAACATACCAAATTTTCAGAATTCTATCATCATTACTTCAATCTCCTTAAGGGTCGAAATAAAAAATGATAAGAAAATTCTGAAAATTTGGTATGTTTTTGTATGAAGTATTTAAGAGGTCGTGTTAACATTTCACGACGATTAGGAAGCTCGTTATTAAAAAATTAACATTTTGTTAAGAACAATTTTTAAAAGAAATAAAAAAAAATGTATCAATAAACTTCGTTTCGTTTCCGTTGCTTTCAGTATATTGTAGATATTATAAAATTGAGAGGTCAAAAAAACAACTTATTGCAAAGTTACATCAGTTTCGATAAAACAACATTTAATTTGTGAATGTTAATTGTTCAATAACGAGCTTCCTAATTATCGTAAAATTTTTACACGACCGCTGAAATACTTCATACAAAAACATATCAAATTTTCAGAATTTTATCATCATTTGCGATTTGGGACTCAACATCCTTAAACGCGTTTTTCTCGAAACTATGTTTTTCAAGTCGGTGACCGCTATAATTCAAAAACCATTGGATGGATTTTGATTTAATTTGGTGTGCTTATTGATAGCATTCAAAACTAGTCCTTATTGGAAGAACTTTCAATTTTGTTGAAAATTTCTATTTTTGTAAACAATAAACGAGCGATTTTTCAGTCGAAAATCGAAAGTTATCTGTCGAAAGCCGCCGTTTTGTTAATTTTTGAAAAAAACCTTCGATTAAGGACTAGATTTATTATTAAACTAATGATTTTTTTTTGGTTTTTTGATTTCAGATGATCCAGTAAAATTTTATGATGTTTACCGCAAAGCACTACATGCCGAAGGAGGTCCGACGAAGATGGCGATATTTTTTATAAATAATCAATATTTTTCTTTGAAGATTTGTACAAGTCAAGTTGAAATATAACATAAACAGCCTGTATAACCACTTTTGTAAAACAAAGTTAATTACTATTAAAAAGAATTATCGAAAATCCTCGTTTTTTTCACGCCTCTGACTGTATCTCACCCCTTAATGGCTATAGCGCATATCGTACGATTTTTGATATATGCAAAAATAACAAAATGGCTGACATTTATTGAGAAAAACGTGATTTTTTACCGTTTTCGGCGGAAAAAATAGTAAATATCAAAATTTAAAAAAATCCATGATATGCGCTATAGCTATAGTTGTAAAGAATATGTGGTTAACATTTCATAAGGATCGGTTCACTGGTTTCGAAGATTTTATCGACAAGCCGTTGAAAAACGTTGCTTCGAGAAAAACGCGTTTAAAGTTTGAGCGGAGCAGATGCGAGCGTGCTCAGTCAGTAAAGTAAAGGTCACACAAAAATACAGTTAGACACCTCCGATCTTCGTCAAATTTCAGTATGATACTTTTGGATACGTATACTTGCGAGAAAAGTTATAAAAAAATCGATGTTTTTAAAATTGTAAAGTGAGAAGAGGCCTTAATAGTTCCCGTCTGGACCTACTCGTGTATACCTGCGTGGATAATTCGTGCGTTACAGCTCATGAAGTTGGCGGACGAGGTGTAATCCTATACGCGGATGTCCGCCGGCAGAGCCGAGTGCATATTGAGAAAGTTTGTTAAACGACTTTCTCATTAAAACTTTGCCAATTCCGCGTTGTACGACGAAACAGCCGCTCTTCCGGACCGCCCGAAACCCCTGCACACACTCCGAATAAAAGTCTGGCTCATTCTCCGTCTTGTCTTTACTGAACGAATACGAAATCTGACGATCACTGATGCTATAACCTCAAAAAAAAAAAGAAAATCGTCTGTCCGCAAATGCCCTCGAGTATTCTTTCATCTCGCGAAAACTGCATGTCCGGTCGAGTCGAGGAGAGAGGCGGAATCTCGCGACGACCGCGACCCTCTGGCGTTTGTATTTTTCATCGAGGGGTGGATTTATTTCCTGGCGCCATCGGACGGCGACGCCTCGAACCCCGTCGCCGATGTCCATTTTTCCACCCTCCAGAATGTCATAAAAATGCCGAGGGATGGCGCCACCATAGCGTTTCTTCCCTTATCCGAGGGGGATGAAAACCGCCTTTCATCCCCTATCCGAGGGGGATGAAAACCGCGTTTCCGTTGCACCGGTGGTAGCTCGAAGACCCGCCTCTGAGATGCACTGGTCTTTGAGGGATCTTCAAGAAAACTTAAGATGACATTTTTTTCTCAAGCCCACAAAGTTTTATTTTTTTCCTTATTCGACCTTCGTTTTTATTACTTAAAAAAAAAAATATATATATACATATTGGAAATAAACGAGAAAAATTTGAGATAATCTTGACGAAAGGCAGAAAAATATTGCAACTTAGATACAAAATTGTCATCGTTTTACGTTTGCGCAATGCAGTAGGGTGGAGAGAATTTTCGATTTTCGTCTTGATGAGCTCCCTTTCTCTTCCTCTACCCCTCTTTCTCTCTTTCTCTCGGGCGCATCGACGGGCAAAACGGCGGGGTAAACACACACCAGAGAGTCTGCGAGGACCTCTCGTTGGCGGGTAGATTTTCAAAAAATCGGAGAGCTGCGCGCGCCTCGCCTTCATTGATCGGCGACCGCCGCAGAGACTCTACCGGCTTCGTTCACACGTATGTACGCCACCCTTTCCGGTGTCCTGTACGAATGCGCGCTCTACACCCTCATCGTCGGCCGGGTATCCGAAGAGGGACCGTACGACCTCGACTTTCAGGGCGGAGCCCAAAAGTTGCGCGGGGTATTGATGATGCCAAAAAGTATTGTCTCGGGAAAAAAAAGAAGTATGAAAAAAGAAAAAAATGAATTATGCTGATAAGAAGTATATCTAAGGAGACCTGTCAACGTTAAAGGTAGGAGAAAAATTGAGAAGGATGGTGGAGGGATTAGGGAACGTTTCGATGGTGAAGACTCCACGGTCTGATCAGCACGAGACTTTTTACTCCAACTATCGGATAGTTGTCACTTTTCATAAGGCAATGGAGACAATAACATCGTTTTTTTTCGCATGACATCAGTGCTGGGTTTAGCCACGGTAGCTTGGAGGATTTCTTCTTCCAGCGAAGGGCGACTATGAGAAAGGAACGGTTGAGAGCTTCTCTTTGAAAGATAAGTTGATGCTGGTAGAACTGCGCTACCGGTTCAGGGAAGGAGTTCGAAAACGACCCCCGGGCTGGGTCCGGTTCACCGCAGCATTTTTCAGTCTGGGGTACGAACCCCCATCCGGTTCTTGGATCCGGTGCAAGGGATAAATAGAGTTCGAGGGAGAAAGAGGGTCCGAAAGAGAGGGAGAGAGAGGGGGGGGGGTCGTCGCCTTGGAGTTGGAGCTATATCTACGGACGCATGATCGCCGTGAGAGGGCAAAGGGAGAGACGTTGGTGAGCGAGTGCGCGGGAACGGAAAGAGCTTACACGCAGAGGAGAGAAGTGAACGAAGAAGCAAGAGGGAGCGAGTTAACCTAACCTCAAAATTCCAGCATCAATTCTCGAGCTCCATCTAGTGTGTTCCACCCACACGGGGTGCAATTAGGAACTACCCCTTCTATCCTCTATATTCTGGGCTTTCTATCCTAAACCTCCTTCCCCCCAGGGCCGTCTGTCCCACTCCGCCCCGGCATCCACCAGCCTCCCTTCGTCCCGAACTCGCGTGTGTCGGGACCACGTGATCCGGCAACTACACTCTCTTGTTTTTAGGGAGGTGGAGAAGCTCTAGCGCCCTGGCTGGCCACGTCGACATGCGGGGGTTGGCGGGTTGCGAGTCGCGAGGGGCTTTTGCTCTCCGCTAGTCGGGAAGAGGAGAGGAGTACCACGTCCCCCCCCCCGTCGTCATGACTACCGTGGGGGTGGTTATACTTGAAGGGTTATCCCGTGGTACAGTCCTAGCAAAATCGTGAAAACTATCGCCCCACTTCCATCACGAATCTCGGCACGAGTGAGGCAAAAAGGAGAAAGAGGAAAAACTCTTACGTCATCAACGAGAGTATACTTTTTGCACATGCCTCTGCCGAGGCTCGAATAAGCTTTCCCTTTTCTCGACCTTTCTCTTTCTCCCTGTCCTCTGGCTAACAACCCTCAAACGTCTGAGTAAAGTGATGCACGGATTTCGGATCTTACAGCCATTTAAAAAAAATCGTCTTCGTAGGCTTTGTCCTTTTTGGCCCTTTTCTTGGTCTTCATTCTATCCACCCTTGGTCTTCCAAAGAATCTACTGTATTTTTACCACGTGCTCTGAATAATAAGTAAGGCACTCGGTCGCTGTCGTCAATCAAGTTTAGTCCATACGCCTGCTATAAGGGATGGTTTCTTCACCTTGTTGCTTTCTTGCATTCCGAACGTCTGGACTTCCATTTTGATGGTCCATTTTCATATTTCGGGGATAAAGGGGGAAACAACGTTTTTGCGTCCATATACTGCACATAATGTGCTGACCCAGGCTATTTGTTCAACGATCCACGATCTCTTCCGAGTGCTCACTCCTCGATGTGCTCCCACTCTCTCGCGCAATCTCTCTTCCTCCCTCACGCTCGTCCACTCTACTGGTCTCACTCAAATGCACTCTTCGAGGTGAAATCAAATAAGCGTTTTAATCAATCGCACAATGAACGAGAGAAAACCTATCCAGGTCGTAAATGCATTCTCGTGGTTCATTGGATCTCGTCAATCGTATATCTACCATCTCTCAAAGCTACGCTTAAATAATTTGAATTCAACAATTTATGTACCCAACCCCCCCCCCCTTCCTGGAGTTGTCAAATGCTCGTTTGTGCGTATTAAAAATGCAGCTTTTATGTTTCCGATGAAAAGCTCCGCGATGTAGCAGTTCTATCCGACTAGGCACATTTTCGATACTACGACAAAATTACGGTTGTGATTCATATTTTTTTTTTCATTTTGCGAATTAACTTTCCATGTTATTTCAATAAAATTACTTACGGTCCAATGCTCGGATATCATTCGAAGGGTACGTATTCAAATTAATTGACTGTGATCCGAATGAATCATGATCCATTCATGTAACTTCGCTCTTATTAAGAAACTAGTCGCTGGGTAAGTTTTGGATAATGAATCATTGTCAATTAAGGATTAATACGGGGGGGGGGGGCTCTAAATATTGACGTTGCATTCCCAACGGGCCTATACGTTGACGCAGCTATAACGGATTATCGAAGCGTTTTTTTCTTTTTGATACACTTTTAGCTGCAAAAGGAAATATTCCTTCCCAGGCGAAAGAACTGGACTCTGCTTTGATTTAATCTCGGCTGAGATTCATCACTCCCAATTTTATTTTTCGTACAAATACCGTGATTGTTTACGACTAATTGAACATTTCAAAGGCAATATAACGAGTTGGAAAATGCGGAAGACAATTTTATTTGAGCACGAATTTTTCCAACTGCTAGGTACACTCACACGTACACACCCATGGAATCGATACGAGCATTATAATTTATACGAGCCAATAGAGAATAGATAAGCAGCATATCTATATCTGTCAGTTGATTTTTTCTGATTGGTAGATTGAATTGACTTAAACACATTTTATAAATAAATTTTGTAATTTGGTAATCATGAAAGTGCCTCGTTGAAATTGCCCTAATGCTTTTTTGTTGGCTCGAGGAGCAAACACTGTTCAGTTTGTTCCTAAAAAATTGAATTAGAAAGACACATTCAGCTTTGAGGATTTCTTTCGTTTTTTTTTAATTTACCGCTTGGACATGGCCGGGACTTAGGCCAAAACCCCGGCACACACCGCGTTGAAAATGCGTTCCGACCGGTGCTCTAAGCTTGTTAGAATTACACGGCCGCGCGCTAAGGTACGGAGAGGATGTGGACTTGTCAACACTCAACGGACCGAATTCGCTAACGCGCTGAACGTACTCGGACGCCTGGAGCACAAGCCACAATCTAATCATGGCATGCCGCATTCGCATCCCCCATTTTGCCTCGAACCATAGACAATTCTACCGTGTTCTTCGTGATACACACACTGCGTTTCGCGGGGGAAATTCGTTTAACGCAATGATTATTTCTCCACGTTTTATCGGGTAGGCACCCGGGAGTGAGACTCCGGGAAAAACTTGCGCATTAACCAAATTATCGGAAGATCAACGGTGGTATTTTCGCATAGTTTATCGTAAGCGTTGATAAATGATTCTCAAGACTTCCGGGAGGGTTATGAAATTAACAAATCTTTCAATGGGTAGAAAAACTGTATTTTTTTTGTTTTTCGTTCGCCAATGAGTTAACTATCGTGACCATGGAGCGTCGTATCCAGGAAGTATCGGAGATGCAAATAGAACATTTTTTTCACTTACGAAAAATCATGGAATAATACATTTTTTTTCAGCGAGGACAAAATATTTCAGTACTTTTCTTTGTTTTGTACGAATTCATATTCGTTTCTTTTCGTTGATATAAATATAGCATAGTTGATTATTTGCTGTTATTTTTTTAGATTTCAATATTGGGAAAAATAATCAAGATCAACAATTAAGGCAAGACACTACTGTAAAAGCTCGATAAAATCGATTTTTTTTGCATTTTCTCAAGGCATACATATCCAAGAATATGTGAAAAAAAATAAAGTTAATACATTGAAAATTAACCAAGTTATAGACGATTTAGTGAAAGTAGGTAGCACAAAGATTTACGTATACGAAAAATTTCTGTCGCCTTTTTCTCTTATTGTAACTCATACGATATTCTCATATTTCTACCTATAATTGACCCATTTTTAATTCAAGTAACCGAAACTTCTGTAACTGCAGTAGTTGTGCGTACCGGTTTTTTTAATCGAGTATTTTTTTGAACCCCCAAAAAAAAGAAAAAATTTCGCCAAAATTGCACTTTTATTAATACCCACCTTTTCATGATATTTTTCCTTCGAAAAAATGACTTCGTTCAGCGAGAACTATATTTATATAGTATGTAAGATCATTTTATTTTTATTTTTCAGGTCAGCCATTGTCAATTCATCGATCGGGTCGTTGGAACACATTTTTATACAGAGGTTCTATTATCCCTCAATAACGACGTTAACATTTTATTTATTTGATTAACAATTCACACGAAAGAAGTTCAATGTATGCTTAAAAACATACAATTTTTCCAAATCCCAAATGAACAATGTACTAGTCAAAAAAATTCGGAAAAATGGTTTTTTTTTCGCCCGTCACGGTTCGCTCTCAAGACGAGTAGGGAAAAAAATGTTATATATATATATTTAAACAGATAAGTATACAAGTAGACAGCACTGGTACTTTTAATTATATAACATCAGCGATGATCTATAGAAGGTGAGTGAGGGTCACGTGTCTGTGTACAGGACGACCTCAACGTATTTCTTTTTCCTCCAAAACGGGCTCGAAGAGTTAACGCGACATGTCTTATAAAGAGAAATTGAAACAATGAAAGTTCTTCGTGATAAGCAGAATATGAACAATGGTACAATGGGGTGCGGGTATACTCGCAAGAGTATGTAGAAGGCGTAGAGCCGGTTTTATCGTCAAGCTATAGAGGCAGGAAGAGTACCAGTAGGGTAGGTAGCAGAATCCAGATGATATTATCTCGAGTTTGACCCACGCTGGAGTATCTACCCAAGCGAAGTATCCCCTTCTCCTTGGTTCGCCTAGTAGGCGAAGGCGGAGTCTAGCGGTTTCCCCATGCCCGTGGCTAACATAGCATTAGGTAAGCTTTTCGTTTTATTGATTTTTCGAAAAAGCGCACGCGCGCCCGGTACTGCTGCCCTCCGCCACTATTACCTACGAGTGCGAGCGTCGTGGCGAAAAGCAACCCCCAGCAGCGCCTCATTCTTCCCCGCCTTCCCTCCAAACTTTCCATCCCTTCCACCGCCCTTCTCCCTACACGTTCGGGGCGCTTTAACGCACTCGCACACACGGACTCACACGCACGAGCTCCTATTCGACTTCCCTGCTCCAGCCATCATTTTTCCCCTCCCCTTAAATTTGAATGATTCCTGGATCAAAGGTACGGACGTTTCCCATTTTTTTTCACCGCGACGCATCCGTTCTGCCGTAACTCTGCGCGCTTTCGGCGGGAGATTAATTATCGATGCGAAACGCGTTGGATGTTGATCCCATCCGAAAAATCATGGGCAAAGCATCGTCGGAGCAGAACGCACGTAGGGGGTGGGGAGAAGTGGGCTGCACGGTTGGCCCAATTATTTTTCGAAACGATTCGTGAGTATGTAACGGGCCATGGGGTAGTATGGCTTTGACCAATCGATAACCCCTAACGGAACCATTATTGGGCGATGTAATTATCGCGCCATGAGGACATTCGAAGTACCTCTGCGGCATATGATTTGACGTAAGTTAAAAAAAAATCTTTTAGTACTTGTTTTCCAACGCCACATGTTTGGGGGTTTAAGAAATCTTCAACATTCGAAACGGTTGACATCAACATGTTCTATTATTTTTTTTCACGAGCAGGGCACTCAATCGATAAAATTGTGAAACATCTGACGAAAAAGGCATGTACGGAAATACACCCGTCATCATATTGCAGCGCGAGAGTAATCTGAAAAACGATATTTACATCAACGATTATTTTTCCTTCGTTTTTTATTTCGTTTGAGCAAAATAAACAATTATTTACAGTCTATAGTGTATGCAAATAATTTCCGAATCTCATCGGATTTTGAAAACTGGTTTCGAAATTTGAACTGGTATTCGACTCGGTGATTATTCGACGCAAAGTTTTTATAGGGTGTCTCATAATGCCCCGACGTTTTAATTTATCGATAAAACGGATTTTTTAAATCTGAAAAGGACGAATATTTTTATTTTAATATAAGATACAAACATAGAGGTTAAGCGGAACATAATATTCGCCCCTGTTTGCGAACGTTCACTCTTTTGACGAAATTTTCGATAAAATTTTGGCATAATTGCGATCTAATTCAATAAATGGTGCGTTCAATTGCTTCCTTGAGCTTCGGGATAGTCCGTGGATCATTGGCATGCACTTTTCCTTTCAGAAAACCGCAAAGAAATAAGTCCAATGGCGTCAAATCGCACAATCTTGGTGGCCAATTCACATCGCTGCGGTGCGCGATAACGCGACCATGAAACTTCGTCTGCAACAACTGCCTTGTTTTTGTGCATTTTCACGATTTATATCCCTTGCTCGATCGTGTAATTCTCCATGACTAAACCTCGATACTTCCTCACGCCAGTTGTCTAAAATTAGTACCCGATGTTCATCACAAAAAAATGGCGCGCAATTTGAAGTGTCAGGTGATTTTGAGACACCCTTTGAAAACGTCTGTCAACGACCGGATAAAACGTCATGCTTTCTGAATGACACGACAAAACGCCATCCACTGCTGAATGGTCAAAGCGATTGACAGAAATTACTTCTAAATGGACAAATCGATTGGTGGCATAACATAAGTCTTTCATGATCGAAAGTGATGTTTGTACAGAACCCGAGTCTCGGAGTTCCTCGGATCGCCTGACAAAGTTGTCCTGAGAAAGCTCCTTTGCCTTTGTCGCGTTCTTCCTTCCAATTCCATTCGGTGATCATCATGAAGTCATCGAAGTATCTACATGAATATAAATAGACGAATGCATAAATACTCCCATGACAATTGACAGTTGCAGCTGAGACAGTGAGTCAACATGTGCATTTTGGCAGGGGCGATCAAAGGTTCAAAGGTATTTATTTGCACGCACCATGTGAGTATGCCTGACAGCGGATCAGCCGGAAGGGCGATACGGAGAGCGAGGGAGAGGGAATCGGACAAACTAGGAGTTCAAGGGCCGAACATTGATCATTGAAGCTATCCAAGTCGGATGTGAAAGGTTCTTCTGCGGATTCCCTCATTTGAGGCAACAGCGGCCATCTATTGCCCGAACATTTTCCGGTGCGCTGACAGACTCGAAATCTCTGAACTTCCTCCTCCTCTCATCGCGCCCCCTCGCTGCTACTTTCATCCCCTCTGGCCCACCCGCATCGCGTCGGTTAGCCCCCGGCGTCTCATTTCGTCATCGGCTACATACTCGTTTGCCCGGCTGTTTCTGGGCACCCGGCTATCCGGAAACAGCCAACCTTCGTTCCACCTCGTCCTCCCACGCAACCCTTGTTAACGATTGGTCCGAAAACTCGGTGCACAAAGTGCCTGGGCTCGTGTTGTTCAAAATCATTGCGCTCTCGTGTGCGACGTCGAAATGCAGCGCATACCCCACACGCACGCACGTGGTTTCCGTGTTTACACAGCATGGACTCCCCACTGGATTCCTGGACGCGTAAATCTGCCGGGACGAAAAAAGAAACGGCGGACATGTTTTTTTTTTGTTGTATAAAGTGATTGACAATTGCAATTTACAATTTGCAATTTACAATTTTTGGATAAAGTGATTTATATTTACAATACACTGAATTGATCGTTGACGGTAAACCATTGAATGTGAGGATAAGTGTTAGTATCGTCATTTATTGTAGAATAATCAACTGGTATAGTGTAAATATAATGATGGGAGAAAATAAAATTCATTTTCTTACTATATATTTTCTGTATTGGGAATTAATGAATTGCTTAGGAAAGTATTACTGTTCATTGCATAATAATCAACTGGTTCATATGATAATAGAACGAAAATCATATTCAGTATTATGTGGATGAAATGTAGTAAACAAAATTACTATGAATACTTTCATCACTTAAACTTTAACATCTGTTTCGAAGTGGATTAAAATGATCTCAGGATCTATATTTGTTGTGGAATGATTAACGGGTATAGTGTTGATATAATAATGGGAAAAAATAAAATTCATTTGCCTAGTATATATTTTTAATTATAAGCGAATTGATTGGTTAGGATAATTTAGGATAATATTATTATTCATTGAGTAATAATCAACTAGTATAGTTTTACATTATAATGGAAAAAAACGAATTCCGTTATTATGTGGATAAGATTTTGTAAAACAAAATTCTAGAATTATTCTCATTGAAATTTCAACATCTGTTTCGAAGTGCCTTGAAACTATCTCAGTATCTTTATTACTTATAGAATAATCAACTGGTATAGTGTTGATATAATAATGGGAACAAATACAGTTCATTTGCTTACTATATTTTTAATTGTAAATTAACCAATGGTTCAGGCTTGTATTATCATTCATCCTATGACAATCAACTGGTGTTGATTTATATTATCAACTGGTGTTGATTTATATTATATTCAACATTTATTTATTTTTATTGTAAATTATTGGTAATTATTATTACTGGTAACTGGTAACTGGTAACTGGTAACTGGTAATTATTATTACCAGTTGATTTATAATTATATTTATATTATAAATCAACTGGTGTTGATTTATATTATATTATCATTCATCCTATGACAATCAACTGGTTTATATAATACCAGAAAAAAAATCGAATATAGTTATCACGTGGTTGAGAGTTAGTAAAAAAATACTTCATTACTCTCATCATTACTTTCATCATTTAAACGTCAATATCTGTTTCGAACTAAATTGAAATATTAATTTCCCATAATATGGACATACAAGTAGTTCAATCGGGTCAAGCACACTTCGATGTATAATTTTCCAAGAAAAAATGTTTGCATACAATAAATCGCCGTTTATTTGACACTGTCGAGATACAAACAAAAAACAACGCATGCGCATGTTTTGGTCGGACCTATCGAAATCATGTTGAAATTCATTTTCTACGATACCGCTGAGCCCGAATATGTAGTCTCCGCAATTCGTTGAAAATTTTAGGGGAAATTCTCGTTGGCGCATCTATACATATAGACCTATCTTCCGGGCATTTGTGGAAAATCATCGTCGACATGTTCAGAGAGTTGGCGTATGGAACAAACAAGCTCAAGTGAGGATGAGTCGGTGGAGTCATGTCTGAGAGTGCAAGAGAGGGGGGAGAGAGAGAGAGAGAGAGAGAGAGAGAGAGGGCAAGAGAGAGAGAGAAAGAGAGAGAGACAGGAAATCATACGCATTCACGAACACTCATACATACTTGCGCACGTGATGAAAGGACCTCGCCGGGAGGTTGAAGGGGTTTCGGTGGGTTTGGTTCAGGGGATGAAGCATACGCAGCCTCCGCGCCGTCATCAATCATCGAATGCCACCGGCAGGGCAGGACATTTTCGCACAAAAACACACACATCGAGAGAGAGCGAGAGAGCGTGAAGAGAGTGACCGAGTGAGAGGGAAGTAAATGCGGGGGTGGTAAAGCGGATGCACCATCATCAGAATCCGGTTCACTCTGCTCTCTCTGTCTCTCTTTCTCTCGCTCTATCTCTCTATCTGTATATATATAGCTTGCCGAAAAGCATCAGCAGCGTACATACGGAACGTTCGTTCTCCAACTCCCCCGCTCAGCCTCGCCAACCTCACTCTCGTCTATGCTCTCACGTGTACTAGAGGATGTACGAATCGACTCTCTTCTCCCCAACTTTCCTGCTGCATTACCCCTCCTCGGCATTCATTTCCCTCGCGTT
Source organism: Ophion costatus (assembly GCA_951751655.1). Classification (NCBI taxonomy): domain Eukaryota; kingdom Metazoa; phylum Arthropoda; class Insecta; order Hymenoptera; family Ichneumonidae; genus Ophion; species Ophion costatus. The sequence goes on from OX632356.1 coordinate 28,384,674, forward strand.
TCGAGCCCCTCACCTCTCTCTCTCTCTCTCTCTCTCTCTCTCTCTCTCTCTCTCTCTCTCTCTCTCTCTCTCTCTCTCTCTCTCTCTCTTTCTGCCACGGCCACCAAACGCGTCCATCAGTAACATCACCATACCCTTCGATGACGCCGATCCAGCATGTACACGCACCCTGTCACTCGTACCCAATTTTCGTCCGGCTCTCTCTCTCTTTCTCTTCGCAGCGCTACTTTTCCGTTTCTTTTTTCTTTTTTCGCGCGGACATCTATACGTGATATATATATATTTTCCTGGCAGGCCAACTTTTCTTTTCACAATGAAATTGTCTCATTTGGAAGTGTCGCTGAGGCACGTTCAGGGATTTGCCTCATGGCGAGGCAACGAAGAACTGACGTTATCTACGATCTTAATGATGGAAAAAAAAACGTTTTTTTTCTCTCGCTTTCTGTCGTTTTTCGTCTTTTCGTTCGGGGATCGGTAGAACGGGAGAGAGTCTCGCGGCTTGTCGGGTCGCGTAAAAACGCAGAACTGAATCCGCGGGCTCGCGGTGCTGCTGCTCCGCTCACTCGCGGACGGAGAGAGGCATACACACCGCCGCCGCCGCCGCGGCAACGTATGATTGGCAACAATCGGCACTCTGATCGAACTTTTGTTTCAGAAACACACATGAGCCAGCCGTCTTCCTCGCTCCCGTTCGCTGCGCTCGTACGGTCGCTTGGCACACCTTCACAACGTCACACACACCCGCACAGTCACACCAAAACGTATAGGTTTTTGTACACCTGCATACGTGCATGGGCGAATACATGAAAAGAGCGAGGCAGAAAGGGAGGGGAAGTGGATCGTATTTTGCTGCGCCTGTCGTTCGATATATCTTTTCTCTCACTCAACATCGTTTTTTCAGCCCCCTCTTCTCTCTCTCTCTCTCTCTCTCTCTCTCTCTCTCTCTCTCTCTCTCTCTCTCTCTCTCTATCTGTCTCTACATTCCACACATCGCTGTCCAATCGCATGTGTATAGCTATCTCACTTTTTCCGCATCGTGAGCTCTCTTTTCGATTCTTTTTTTTTTAATTTCACTTCCACACAGTTTCATACAGGTACATCCACCCCACAGCCCACCATTTTTTCTCCCTCCGATGCATCTCACTCGTATTTGCGGAAAAATACAATTCGTCATCTGCGTCGTTTCGTTCACATTGAACTTTTCCGCGAGTATGGGTGTGTGGTATTGGAAGGGATGATCCACGTGTAGCGAGGCTCCTGGGAAACGCAAGGGCCCAAAGTACGCAGCACGACCGTTTTCGGTCACGTGTGGTACGTCCTTAACGTACTCAGGGATCAGGCACTTGTCGCGTAAGAGGGGAAATTCGGAGAGGGACATCGCACATACGTTGACTATCTAGTGTATAGGTGTGTGGGTGGGTGTGGGGGTGTGGGTGTGTTACATACCCAACCCATTGGACCAACGAAAACACTTTTAGCCACCGTGATATATGTGTACACCCCGAAGAGCTCGTCAGATATGCGAGCTTCGTATCTGTTGTTCGGGAGCTTTCTGTTTTCGCGATTAGGGATGACGAATGATGGATTTATCTATCTTTTTTTTCTGCCCCATCGATATCCGCGAATTTATACGCGACGCGAATGACGTGTGCGTCGTGACTATTCTCGTACGGACATATTTCTTAGGCCTGATAAGATTTTGGGAGACTTATGGGAAATTTGAAAATTATACTGTTGAAAAACTCTCCCTCGCGTTCGAGTGAAGGCGTTACTTCTATGGGAGGAGACTTTTTGGGACCCTTTTTTTGAGAATACTGAGAAAGGTGCGACATGAGGTTTGGAAGGTTTATTCTACATGTGTTGACGTATGGAAAATGATTTTTTTTTTGTATAATAAAAGTAGAAAATGAGGGCTCACTCGTAGCTGAACTGAGAGTTTTTTTGTTTTGGCGTTTTGCGGGACGACGCCGAACTTTGATAAGTTAGTACCGAGACCAAAAAAAAATCGTATTTTACATTAGTCTTGCGATGGGGAGTACACACGATTATTTTTAAAAAAATATGGGTTTTCTCGTAAAATGACATCATTTTGAATAAAATGTTTCTTTTTCGTGGAAAAATCGTGTTTGATTTATTTGATAAAATCTAGGATTGTTGTTGAATTGTAAGAAAATCGTTTGTTTTTTACGAAGAGTGCCCGATTTACGCGATGTCACAGGCCGAAATTGAAGCTTTCATTTGAATGCTGCGTGTAGTCCCCGAGGCATTTTGATAGCAGGTCCTCACAGTTGTTAGGTCGTTGTATATTTTTTCTACGACTAGACTAAACGACTTCAAATTGCTACTTCAACCGTCTAACAATGAGCTGTTTCGTGCGTTTCAGAGCGCTCGGAGGCACTTCGGAAAAAGAGTTCTAAACCTTGTTAAAACATTTGCCACGTATGTTTCTATTTCTATATCATTTTCGTGATGTTTATGCATAATTTAAGCCATAAAAAACGGTCAACTATCTTTTCTTATTCAGATGTAACGCCTTAAGAAATAAAATGGTCCTTCAACATCAAAATCGTAGCTGAATATCAGCTCGATTCACTGTTAATCTTTGTTCCGCAAGAAATTTAAAAAATCACGACGTTGTGAGATCAACGCGTCATACCCCCCCCCCCCCCGTAATAGAACACTCCAATTTGGGCGCACAAGAAGTGTACGGAGGAAAAGTAAACATCGCAATGATTTTCGACAGTGAGATCCAATGTGCAATAAATTCTCAAATTATGCTTTCCATATATATATATATATATATATATATAAAACACACGGTATTGTGAAAAATGCATAACAGGTTACTTATGTAAAATATACTCCAATTTTTTTGCCGAATATAACATGCCAGGTATTTTATTAATCTACATTAACGGGATATCCCTCTCTGGAAGCCCAATTTATAGGGTCAGAATGATGTATTTTTTTCCACTGACACATTGGTTGGAATAAATTACTCTTTTCCCAGCATGTTGTATACATGTTTGTGGTTACAATGTAATTTTTTCAGCAGAAAATTTTTCAAAGTGTTCGTGGTGCTGCAGTTGGCGTTGCAGTCCTCCAGCGGCGGGATCTCTATCAGGCTCAAATGTAATCTGAAACGAAAACAAAAAAAAAGTTCTTCAAATATATCCAAGCGGCTATGGGTTCACGATCCACTTTTTGAAATTTCGAAAAATACGAAAAATGACAGCTTCTCCAAAGAAAACCTCATTTTTCACTCGAAAAACAGCATGTTGAAGTCATTGTTATTAACAAATGGTTCATCCAATTAAAAAATGCGATCTTGAACCGAAAATGACTACTGTTCGAACGCTAATTGTAAGTGTACAAATTCAAGTTAATAGTGTGAAAGTTACTCAAGTTATCAATCCTGCCGTGTAAAGATATGTAGTTTCGAGATAATCGCGTTCAAACTCGACGGATCGCGGTAAACCCAACGCACACTGTTTCACTAAAATAGACGCAACTTTGTCAATTTTTTCAGGGTACGGTTGGTCTTAAAATATTCTTGAAAGTTCACACCATAACAATGTGCAAAAAAAACGATTTTTTGAAGTTTTCAGAGACGGATACTCCCTTAACATGCCTTTTTTCCAATGCACATTTTTTTTTATCTATTAACGCTACCGAAAAAGCCAAACCTGTCAAATTTTGCACACTGTTCGTTTACACCAATGAACTCTCAAAATTCCATTTTTTCAATAAATACCCGTTGTCCATAGCATGCAATATATCCTTCTCTCCATAGAACCCTTTTTTTCGCCTGACAGTGGCGTCCTCGTCGTGCAAAGGGCGAATTCGTCAATTTGTCCGAATCCTTAGTCGGTAAGGTTCGTTTCTGCTGGTCGTGTGACTCTCGTCTCGCGAGAGAAGTTTCGAACGAGTGGGTCGGTAAGGATGAACCGAATGATTGTCCGCATGGAATAGGGACGAAAGGAAGAGAACGACACAGGGCTGGGGTGGGTTACATGCGGCCTCCGTGTATACGGCGATGCATGTGTGGCGCGAAAATTACACTATCGCGGTCGAATGGAGAGATTTGTCGGGAGTACGAATTTATTGGATTTTAAACGTTTAATTGCCAATCGTTTGCTCGTTTCATATTTCGCTTGCAAATCCTCGGGCATGTTATAATTTCTCGGTCACTCTGCGGCTCTGCGCGAATAGAAAGTGTCCGAATAACGGTTTGAAAATACATATTGGCAAACCTCGAAGAGAAATAGTACATTACACATCTATAAATCCATGTGTATATATATATGTACACAGGGTGTCCTGTTATGAATGAATAATCCTGCAACGTCGATAGGTCAGATCATGTCCTATTATATGCTGGAATTTCAGTTTAGTAAAAGTCCCACGGTTTTCGAGTCTTTGGGCTTTATGTTATTTTCTAAAAAAATTCATCTGTTTTTGGTTTTTCGCATGCCATTTCTACAAATGATATGAATCAACAATAACTAAGCAACTTTTTAAAGTAAATGGCACGATAAGCGTAGCACATTTTTTTTAAACTGCACGCTATCAAAGTCAAATGTTCGAATTGGTTTGTATGAAAATTCTGCACATGATCTTGTTTCATAAAGTTTCCTTAAGATTTGAACTTAAAAAGAAGACTTTTTTAAATAAAACAAATAACCGAGAGTATTTTTTCAATACCCGGACAAAAAGTTATCATTTGTAGAAATGGCATGCAAAAAACCAAAAACAGATGATCTTTATCTCGAAAACCGTGGGACTTTTACTGAACTGAAATTCCAGCATATGGTAGGACATGATCTGACCTATCGCCAGTTGCAGGATCATCCATTCATAACAGGACACCCTGTATGTATGTGTGTGTGTGTGTGTGTGTCCGTGTGTGTGCGCGCGTATGCACTGTAAACGATAAAAACAAACTATTCCACTGTGGATGATGAACGAACCGAGTTTGCGGTTCTCCGTTCTCGGTCCAACAGCTTCAAGTTCGGCTGACCGAGCTCGAGATTTCGTCCTGAACCGATTTGCAAAACGACCGCACCACATGTTAAAATTCATGTATGCATATGTACACATATATATGCACACAGGCTCGCAGTATTTGCGAACATCGAATTTGTGGCTCGAAATTGTTTAATAGTCAAACGATTTGGACGACAGTAATCGTATCGATACTTATTCGATCGTGAATATTTTCATATTTCATTCTTGTGCGGTGAAGACACCCCACCACCCTGTCCCGAGTTCGCTGAGACAGCTACGTCAGAGATAAGCAAAGCTCTCTCGGTGGCGAAAACCTCTGGAATTTTCCATAATTTTGCTCGTCAGGGTTGTCGCTTGAATCTGCGATTACTAAAACGATGCAGAAGCGAAAAATCCTTCGAAGAAATTCACTTGCAGCGGGAGAAAATGATTTTTTCGGTAGCAGATTTAATGATGGTAACAATTGTTACCCATGAGGAATGAATTGAGATATCCGAGGGAAATGTGTGTTAGGATACGTTCGTCGGGTCTGCGAAATCCGATGGTCGAAAAACCAATTTGTACCTTTAGGGATACGAAGCCCCGAAAAGATTCAGCTTTATCGTAATTTATTCAACATAGTTTGGCATACTTCATATCATATATACGGAGTAATTGCTTATTTAACCGGTTCCTTGAGAGATACTATACTAGAGGTCATTCGTGGCAAAGTTCGGTCAACTAGGATCGGAAATAAACGGTTCTCGGGTTATGTTGGTTTTATGGGATACGACTGTGACTGGCCGAAAAAACGTAGATTTTTCAGAAGTTTTTTGTTTACTAGATTATTTATTCGAGATTTGGAAAAAAACGGATCTTATCAAGCACAGATTGAACTCATTTCGTGTAAATTTGTATTAAAAAAAGTTGAAAATCAACTACGTTATTGAGGTATAATAGAGCCTCGGACAATGGTTATACAACAATGGTTAGACAATAACTTGATAATGGTTGACCTGAAAAATAAAAATTAAAATGTTTTATGATCTATATAAATGTAGTTCTCCTTGTACGTTTTTCGAAAAAAAACCACACAAAATGGCGGGTATTAAAAATAAAGTGTCATTTTTGCGAAATTTTTACTTATATTCGGAGGCTTCACAAAATACTAAATAAAAAAAACGACTCGGGACAACAATAGCTACTCTGATTACGGAAATTTTGATTTTTAAAAATTGAGAATCGGGCAATTGCTTTTGATTCCGGCCAGGTTGAGAAATGTGGTGCGAAAAAAACGCAACTAAAAATTTGGTAAATATTCGGCAGTGAGGCTCCTGCTAGAATCAGCGTGTGGCCCCATCGACCCAAACATTCCCAAACAAAAATTAGCCTGATTCTAGCAGAAGCCCCGCTTCCGAATATTTACCGAAAGTTTTAGTATACATAAATCGTCTTCATGAAACCTCAATATTTTAATTAAATATTTTTTTAAACATATTCTTGAATATGTATGTTTCGAGAGAAAAGAAAAATCGATTCCTTTACCTGTCACAATGGCATCTCGCCTTAAGATTCTTTACAATTTTCTAGACTTGTTACCAAAAACGAATAATTGAAAAAAAAGTACTCCACTCGGTGTACTCAATTGATACTTTTCTAAAAGGTGATCAAGCTGATAATCACTTGAAAAAATTCATACCCAAAATACCTGTCATCTCAAAAATAAGAGATCTTAAGTGGCAAGAATTATTTTTTTGTCTACATTGTTCAAAAATTGACGAGAATTACTAAAAAAATCTTTGACACTTGGAATACAAATCACGAAAATGAGTTCCTTATTTCATAAGCTTTCTAAAAAGGTACAAGTGTTATTAACTTTTGCACGAGTTCGTAAAAAAAATGGAATCAACTCAGCAGGTAGCAGATGTTTTTAGAAGCATGCCCTGTCTGATGACGTCTTTCTTTTGTCGTTTTCGATCGCTAGTTGACAGGGGTTTATTTGTCGCAAATGGCCTCTAGTATAAACTCACTCAAGGAATAGGTTGAATTACCAATCACCTTATATATATCAGTGACATATATATGTCAGTTTGTATGAAAAGTCTTCATAAGATCTTTTTTCATAAAGTTTCCTTAACATTTGAGATTAAAAAGAAAACTTTTGTAGATAAAACAAATAACCAAGAGAATTTTTTTTAAACCGGGTCAAAAAGTTATGATTTGTGGAAATGGCATGCGAAAAACCAAAAGCAGATAATTTTTATCTCGAAAATCGTGGGACTTTTGCTAAACTAAAATTCCAGCATATTGCAGGACCTGATCTAACCTATCGGCAATCGCAGGATTATCCATTCATAACAGGACACCCTGTGTATATACCTGCACACAAACACTTTAGGTTCCAAGTTGAAGACACATTTTTTTACGCGTAATGCTGTCATGGAGTACTCCATACTATGGAATTCAGGGATGCGAGGGGTGGGTCTTAGCGAGATCCCTCTTTCGCGGCGGATTGTCCGAGTGCCGAAAGCTCGAGATGTAACATCGGACGAATGTATTGGTGCGTACTTGTGTTTTTTCTTTCAGGGACTTCTTCAGTTCTCGTGGTGGAGGGATTCGCTTTGGAAGCATCGTTGAAAGGCCGATGAAAGCGAAAGTTCGGAGCGAACCCTCGTCCGATCAAGTTGATGCGCTAGCCTGCTACGACTAAGCTCTTTCCGATCGAAACTGCGAAATCACATTTGCCAAGCGAGAAAAAAAATACCGGTACAATATCGTTCTGGTGGTTTTTCTCCCCCTGGAGCTTTATTTACCGTGTTTTCGAAGGAATATTCTTGTTCAGGATTGTTCGCGGGACGGGACTTTCCCTTGCTCGTGTACGCCCCCACAGGTATCCGCATACGGCAAACGTGAGTGTCTACGACACCGAAATGCACTCTCTTGATCGGAAATCGGCCGAACCACCACCCGCCGCATCAGCGAGCTAAAACGATATTTGTTTTTCTTAGTTTTTTTTTTGGTTTTCAACCGATTGCAAAGCGCAGTTTATGCTCTGATAAACAATTGCGTTTGATTAGATGCAGGACACGCAATCCTCGTTGTGAAGCCCACACATATTTTTTTCATTGCTAATCTTTTATTTTTCGTTGCCTTGGTTTTGTTCGTTTCGTTTTGTCGCTGCTGGTGAAAAAAATTCTACGAGGTATTAAATTCTCTCTTGCCATGAGACGTATTAAGGAATGACAGTTGGAAAATAATACCATCCTGTATATTGTTATTTTAATCATGTTTTTGAATTTTGAATTTATATTTTTCAGCGGTCAGCTGGTAGTTATGTTCATATTTTTGAATTTTTCATTTATATTTTTTAGCGTTCAGCTGGTATTTAAGTTCATATTTTTGACTTTTTACTTTCTATTTTTCAACGTTCAGCTGGTATTAAAATTCATATTTTTGTAATCTTAACAAATATTTAATTTTGTTTATTGTTACCCATATTAAATTATTATGGACACCCACCTAAACGTATCTTTAGTTATAATATTCTTGTGGTTGGAGTGGAACGGTCGCGATGATGTTCGGGAATATTGAGACAGCCGTTACGAAGAAGCGTTCTTAAGGCGAAAATCGTTTGAATGTCCAAAAATTCTGATTTTATAATAAGGTAACATATTAGCAAATCCAGTTGGATCGTACGAACCACAAATTCGAGACAAAATTAACCAATGCAATAATTTGGGCACTCGAGGTCTCGTAAAAAAAATCACACCTGAAAATTGGTTAGTGTATTTTAAATATCACTGAAGACATTTTTTTCTGCAATGATATTTCCCAAATTATCTTTCATTTTTGTCGTCATTTTACTTTGGCAGAATTTTTATAATACCTCCAAACATTCTCGGCTCAATTTACATCTTCACTCCCATCAGTATCAATTTTCACAAAATCAGGACGAATTTTCGTTGAGTTGAACACCCAACATTAGTCTTCCTCGGGTATACGATTTTGTACAAGCTTTTGGCGAGGTATCCGGAATATTTGGTCGGATAGAGCGATACCTTGATTCTGACTAACAAATAGGGGTGAGAAGGAAGATTGGAGGACAGAAGTAACATCCCGTCCAGAAATTTGTTGGGAAGTCCCCAGATCCCGTCACATCCCTATGTGGATTTGATAGGGACGCCGCACGGAGCGAGTCCACATTTAAATCCAAGTGGATTTGGCACTATTTCTCGATTCATGACATTTGTGCATTTTTTATTTAAAATTCTCAACCGGAATTTGTTGGGTTTCCCAATAAAAAATATTCCTTCATGCTTTATGATTACTATTTTTTCGGGCCACGCGAAGTGAAAATTTTATTGTACAAATCAGAGTATTTTTTTTTAAACGCCGCCATTTTATAAACTTTCCCTAAATTTTTTTCATTAGAGGGCCCAATGATGACCGCATTTGTGAAGAATATGATTTAAAATGAAACGTTTGTTTCAGATGACAAGGACGGCCGAAACCACAACGCCCGACGAAAAAAAATTCTTGCGACATGATCTGCACAACATCAAATATCACGTACAATTTCGAATAAAATGTTTTGAAAAAAATTGAGACGTCACTTCAAATATCGATAAATAAAACTGTAAAATATAAGCATTCTAAAATCAACCGTTTCTCTACATTTAATTCCCAAAAAATAATCTTGAAAATGGGTGTTCACGTTAGAATACGACCTCAAGCAATGCATACTTTTTGAAAATTCACTAATTTTGTATGTCTATATACTTCACTAGATTTCCACCCGCAGCTTCGCTCGTGTAGACTTGTGTTGAATGCTCCTTGATGAAATGTGCCCCGGAAATATTTCATTGAGGAACACGTAGAATTATGTTGAAGAGCATTGATACTGAGTTTTAAGTAAATCTGAACAGCTATTTATTTTACCATACAAACTTTGCTACCCCTTTTTCCCCTTAAGGATTTACTTCCCAAAAACGCTGTAATTTCATTAATTGTGTCTAGAAGCAGTAATACAAAGTTTCAAACAAATTTGAGCCGATCTTTTGGATTTTCCGTTCGAACGTTGCCACCCCCATTCGTTTAGGGGTTGAATTTGAAAAACGCTACAATACGTGTTTTATTAATTCTGTGGAAGAGCTTTAATACCAATTTTCAAGTAACTCTTGTGAGCAGATTTTTATTTATTTTACATACACACTTTGCCACCCGCTTCCCCCTCTTAGGGGTTGAATTTCTAAAAACGCTGAAATACGTGATTGTTCAATTGTATGAAAAAGCACGCATACCAAATTTCAAGCATATCCGCCCAGATTTTTTCAAATTTCCATACAAATGATGCCACCCCTGTTCCTCCCTTCAGGGTTGAATTTCAAAAAATCCATTCTTAGTGGGTGCCACGTCACAGAAGCCACCTACTGTCCAAATTTCATGGAATTAGCTTTAGCGGTTTTGGCTCGACGTTGTTGATTCAGTCAGGACATGTTTCCTCATACGTATAGATTTAGAAAATTCACCATACGGAATGCGGTGGGATCCATCAAGAATCCTATCGCATAATTCTAAATGGATTCGTATATTGGATTCCAATGAGGAAACCCGATAAGAATCAAATGGACGAGCACGACGTTTCAGAATAGGGATCCAATGCGAGGACGCGTTCGATCCCTATCAGGAAGATGGAACGAGTATGTGAATCCAATTGGATCCCTACGACAATTTCTGCGCGGTACACCAGGTGTAGAAGTATGAAACCGGAATTTCCCTATAGATGGTGCTGGCCATCAGTTTAGGGACCGAAAGGCCGCTTCGGCAGCGCCATCCTCTTCCTCTAACAGCAGACGAAGATTTTAAACACACGACAACCCAAGTTCCCTATAGTGGTGTATTTTTCTATAACCTTAAACATGTCGAGTTTTGTGACTACGAACTGCGATTTGCGGACAGCATTGGCTGTTATCATTTGAAGAAAACTGCTGCAGAATCGCATCGAATGCTTGTCGAAGCTTACGGTGAACACGCTCTTGGTAAAACACAGTGTTTCGAGTGGTTCAAAGAATTCAAAAATGGTGATTTTAACGTGAGAAACGAAGAGCGTGGAAAACCACCGAAAAAGTCCGCAGACAACGAATTGCAAGCCTTATTGGATGACGATGATACTCAAAGTCAACAAGAACTCGCGGATCAATTGATCGTGACGCAGGAAGCCGTCTCCGTTCGTATTTATCATTTTCAAACAACAGACGTGTAATTCTCACAAAAAATTCCGTTTTCATACTTCTACACCTGGTAGTTAATAGGCGGATCTCGACACGTGCCCGTCTTGGTATCGATGTACATATAGATACATTCGTAATAGTGACATTGTGGTATTAAGAACGGACGGGAATAAATTCTCACGGGGGTGATCGTTTTTCGCGTATATGAAGACTCCTCTACAGTCACCGTGGCGTCCTGCTCTCCAGTTCGTATCGGCACAAGTAAAAGCAGCTAGAGATTCAACCTTCCGTGCGAGGTCATGCGATATACAAATAGTACAATATAGATATGCAGTCACGAATACCAGCGAGCGAAAGTGCGAAGAGAGCGAAACAAGAGGAAGGCACAAATGTATGTGAGCAGTGGTGATTTCAAAGGCATTGGACTTCGACGACGATCCTCATAGTAGCCTATCATTCCCATACTCAAGATTACGCGAATCCCAATGTCTTCAGAATAGCCTATCCATAGATGCGAGTATATTCATAGCAATGCCATTTCAAGCACTTTCCAGTCTCCAAAATCACCGTTGACAAAATGTGGCCAGTCCTCAAACCAGCCACGTATGTTTGTAGCCACCGTTACCCGTATATAGTGGCTTCAAAGTATCCTTTCCTCCTCTGTACATTGCCATGCATAAAAAACGTGTAGCCAACACAGGGTGCGCGTCTCTCTCAGCCTCCGTTGTTGCGTCGCTATCAACCTCGCTCTGGTCTCCCTCCCCTGCGTTCATTACACGAGGAAGAGGGGACGCGTTTCGTACGGCTTGCGAAGCTACGTGAAAATCCCAACAACCCCTTGGTGAAGTTTCTATCATTCTGTATACGTACGTGTGCATGTGTACGGAAACAGGCGCACACGCGCGAACGTTTGTACAGGGGTGTTGCGTATGGAGCACACACGCGGACATACACACGGGTGAACACAGACGTGCAACATTCCTTCGTGTATACGGTCAAGGGTGGCGTAGGCGTGGCGAATGACTGGCGTCTCGGCGCCTTATTCGTTGAAAACTTTGCGCAAAATCCCGCCCCTCTCGTACAGCATTCATCTCGCGGAGTTTGTCGCCCTCTCTGTCATCGTCACCCCCGCGCCGAACCCTCGCACCTCCCGCGCGTATGTATGTATATTTCCCGGGAGTGCAGAACGATAGCAACCCCTTGCGAGTCTCGTGCGTGTTGCCGTATACTAATATTCGTCTCTATTCGGATACGCGTCCTCGTGCGAATATCTATATGCGAGGGAGGAAGAGAGAGAGGGAGAGAGGGAGAGGGAGAGAGAGAGAAAGATGGTACTGAGTATCAGTGGTACAAGTTTGGTATACCTACGAGCAGCAATACGCATGCAATCCACGTATGTGTATATGTATAAACACAAGGGGTAGTTTTGTAGGACTATACGAATGTTGCTGTAGGATGCAGGCATGCAAAGTACCCCAACACACGGCTTGATGTTGCGAATACTCGGTTCGGTACTCTTGCATCCCTTTCTCACCCTTCGTTCTTGTGCTCCACGAGGGGTTGGAAAGAGAACCCGAGGCGGAGAGAGAAAGAGAAAGAGGGAGTGCGAGAGGAGAAAAGCTGCGCGAAAGAACCTGCGCGTACAACTGTACTCCACGAAAGCTCCAGTGATCCTGCGTCTACACTTGAAGCTCTCACTTGCTGGTGGCCGCCATCATTCCACCAGTATTTTTTTCCCTCCCTTGCCGCACCCTCAACCGACGCTTTCACGTGCGTCCGCATACTTCTCCATGCGATAGGGCACGTGGATATCTATGTAGGTACACGCTGGAATATTCTTTCAACCCACCATACCGCCCTCAGGGTGGGGGTATTTCCGTCTTCCGTGACGGCGCCCTCTGAACAAAATCACCGGGAACGCTCGCGATACGAACGAACCTCCGTTGGTACGTGACCATACATCCCTCAGTCGTCGGGGGGCTTATTTTTTCACGCACCCTTAGACGGAGACGGTTTTGCTCGCTGCTCGAATACGAAGCTTATATTGTTTCTTCAAAGGGTGCCCGCGCCCTTTGATGAAACACGTTTGCCCGTAGAAATGAAGAATCTTTGAGCTTTACAGCGGCGGATGCTGCTGCTGAGGGCGGAGGGAGAAAGGACAATTTCGGAGCCGAGCCCTTTGCAGGGAAGGAAGGGACCGAAATGGAACTCGACTCTTGGTACCGCAAACGATGTAGGAAGCTCTTTGTTCAACTGGGTTGTACACTTATTACACTGGGTAATGAAATTGACGATTTTTTTTGGCACGGTGCTTATACTTGATGCAAATTATTGGGCTGATTTTTTTCTTTTTATATTTGAGGATTTTTTTAATTAATGGGCTACACGGCTCGTGGCCGAAAAGAAGAGGAATTTCCGGGATTTTTTCTGGGAATACGTGGGGAGGTTTTTGAACTTTACGTTTTTTACAGTAAAAAGTATGGTTTTAAGTATGTTTTAGAATTTTTGTATTGAAAAATATTTCAAAATGCGGTAGATACAATGGTTTGTGCAGACTGGCGTTTGAAAAGCGTTTTTTCCTGTGACCACTGCTGGTCGGAAACAAATCATCCGGAATAAAAAAATCAAATGCATTCAGTTATTGGATTTAATGATCTAGGGCTAGGACGAAGGATTTAATAAAATATTGAGTTTTGAAAAAATGACCGCTGTCAAAGCAAAAGTATCGATTTTTGGTAAAAAAAATCCCACTATTTCTGTTGACGAAAAAACCTATGGATCGTAAAAAAATTGCTCCGTTCAAGCAATGCTTTTTGATAGGTAGAGGGAGCTAGTAAAATTTGAAGTTGATTGGTGCAGTTATTTTCGAGATACAGAGGCCATCGATTTCGAAAAAGTTGTTTTGAAAAAAAAAACACGTTTAAAGTTTGCTGGTTCGCGGAAGCGATTTATGTTCATAACATCCTCAATTGTGAATGGATCAACTTGAAGTTTTCAGAGCATATTTTTGAAATGTTGTATTTTGAGAATCCGTCGAAAACAAAAAAATCGGTATTTTCAAAAATGTTGAATTGTATTTTCATGTTTCGATGTATTTTCAAAAATATTGACTCTTAATTCATACAAAATGTATACTGATTGAGTCACATCCCTGTACAAGTATTTTTTTCCGCCGTGTGGGCAGACCATTCGTGGTACTTCGATACACATGTTTCCCGTCAATCTCGTTACTACCATTCTCGCTTTCGTCTACGGGCGAGTGACGGTTTATTTCTATATTTTTTTCTACTTTTATCTGTGGCGTGATAACTTGTTCTCTATTTTTTTGGTGGGTAAAGCAGGGCTCCTTTATTGAAGTACTTTTTTGTGCACAAAACTTCATGTTCTCGAGCCATCACCATTTGCATTCGTTATGAATGTACACAAGTCTAATTAGGTGGTCCTGTATTTATCATTATGCATGATGGCGTTGAAACTGTTCCAATGATAAATTCATTAAGGCATGACACTAGTCCAAAGGCCTGGAATATACGCGTGACTTTAAGGCATTTTTGTGCTAACAAAGACAATATAAAATTCATTTAAAAACTCAGTGATAAATGAATTTATCGTGAAAATATTTTATTATAAATGAATTTATAAAAAGAATTTATGATAAACAAATTTATAAAAAGCATTTATGATAAATCAATTTATCACAAAATGTTTTTGTGATGAATTGATCAAGGGTTGACATTACTCTAAAATTTATCTCAAATCTAAACCATCTAAACAATCTAAAACAATCTAAAACTTATTTTAAAACACTATTACATGTGTCTCAAGGAGTATAACAGCAGGGGGGAAAAATTATCTCACAGTAGCAGCGCTGAAGCTTTGTGAGTATTTTTGCCGGGCCATGCTCCCGGGCGTGCATCACAAATGCTGCGAGTTTTGGACGTGAATACAAATCCAAAGTTACGCGCAACCTGCATGATGATCGATAGCGAAATACGTAGGGTTTTTTTTTAAATATCGTTTTTCATAGAAATGGAGGTTTGTTTTCAGAAAAAATAAATAAAAAACGGCTTATGACAAGATGAGTTATCGAACAATCCTTGCGTATCTCAGTCGAGAATTTAGCTAAGAAAAAACAGTGAAATTTCGAGTGAATTGAAATGAAATTATTTCGAGTGAAGGTGCGAGCCAATTTAATAAGTATTTTTCGTGAAAAACGTCTCTAAAGTTTTGCTTCATATCATTTTCAGTTTGGAAGTGAAAATTTAGCAGTTAGTATAGTATCTTTTCGGTATTCCACCAATTGCACCGTTTTTGAGACCCTAAAGTATGATTCGGGGCTCAAAAAATAGTTTTCCATCGATGTTCGTATTAGAGTCAGCCCTTAAGGCGATCCGCGTGTGACACTTTCCGAAACATGGTGTTCCAGTGGCAGAGCATTTCTTGGATTCTGTATCTAAAAACAAACTAGAAAAGAAAGTCATTGCTTTACATGGCCGATTTTCACAAATTCAACTTTTCAAAATTTGGCAAGCGTTTATTTGTGACAACATAAGAGCGACGTCCGAATATAAAATAACTTAATTTTGTTACCAGTATTCCATCATCGTACATGGAATAGTTTTAAAAAAGAATTGCAGATTGAATCTAACTCAAAATGTTTTTGGTACCTGTTTCGAAAATGCAAAGTCAGTGCTTTACATGGCCGATTTTTACAATTGCAATTCTTCACACTTTGGCAAGCGTTTATTTGTGACAACAAGAGCGACATCCGAATCTAAAATAACTTAATTTTGCTACCAGTATTCCATCATCGTACATGGAATAGTTTTTAAAAATAATTGCAGGTTGAATCTAGCTGAAAATGTTTTTGGCACCTGTTTCGAAAATATTCGGTACTAATTTCTGAGGAGAAGCAAAAACTCAAAAATTCTCAGAAGTTATCCAATGCACTCGACAGAGATGATGGCCAGCATTATACTTTTTGAACATATACCACGATTTATCCTGGTTTTGGAGTTCGCATTGTTGGAGTGCAAAGCGTTTAAAAAAACCCGTTGATCGTTTTACTTGACTATTATCCGAAATGTTTTTTTGCAGATTTAGATTGCCAATCTCGAATGAGGGTGCTAAACAAAATTTCAGTTATGATGTGAACCTGTAAAAAAAAAAATTAGGCGTGAAAAAATAATAATTTCCATTATATTTCAACGATGCAAACTCGAACGTATAAAATATCTTCTCCAAATATTATCCTGACTACCATTCGTTCGCCATATCCTGGTATTATTTTTGTCGAAATATACGTTCTTATCGATCTTTTTCTGTGATTTGTGTTCTCATCATCTTTTTCCTCGCGTAGGCGGTTTTTAATGTTCCATTGAGGGTGGAACAAGCGGACTAATTGGATACGGAGATTTGTATAGGAGGGACAATTTATCGAAGCCACCGATTAATCGATTTCATTAATTGCCACGCATCTTGAAAATTTCGTGCACGACCCGCTGAATTTTCTGAACAAGAAATATTAAATAAATGAGTCACATCTATGTAGCGTGCCGATGATGAGACATCTTTGGGATTTTTTTTGTGAATACTAATAAAGCAATCGAAATGAAGTTCGGAGTGGTGAGGTATAAAAAAAATGGCAACTCAGTCGCGCCTAGAGCAAGAGAGTTTTTTAGGTGCACTGCGGGGGAGGCCGACCTTTTATGGACCTGCACCTAGAACCAAAAAAGGAAAATTCGTCATTTACATTCGTTTTACTACAGAAGTACACACGGTTGTTAAAAAATATATGATTTTTTTCCGCAAAATCGACTAATTTTGATTTTTTTGCTCGAAAATCGGTCTTAGTTTGTTTATCAAAACGAAAATTGTCGATGGAGCGTAAAAATCGTGTGTACTTCTTTTTAAAAACTATATAATAAGGTACAGTTAAAATTTCGAGTAAATCGCATGATAGGTGCCCTAATCATGCGTTTTTCCGAGTCCAAAAACGTGGTTTCGAGAACAACGCTTTTGAAGCTTCAAAGCTGATTTCGTCTACCGCTGCTTCGTGAGTTCCGGAGCACTCATAGGCGCTTCGGAAAAAGAGCTCTAAAAATAAAAATAAAAATCTTCGCGTAAAATTCTTCTTGCATATCATTCTTGTGATGTTCCTGAATCATTTAAGGCAATAAAAACACATCAACGGCTAATTAGATATAACGCCGTAAGCGTAACAAAATTAGATGAAGCGTCCAGAATTAAGCGAATTTTCGCGATACTTTTTGGTGGAAGTTCAAGGAAGAGGACCTTAATATTCAAGGATGTTATCAGTGATATCTTCAAGTGAACAAAAAATAATTATATTAAAAAGTTATACCAAATGGTGACGCTGAAGCAATTCCCGCGAGGTGTATTGAATTTGCGACGCTCTGCGGCAGGCAGTGTAACTGACGCAGTTTTGAATTTGGAAAAAAATTTAAAAACTTCTATTGATTTACATGAGAATAGCTAGAGAAATACGTAGGGGGTTTGAAAAAATTAAGTTTTCTGTAATTGGCAGGCATTGAAAGTAAAAACTCAATTTTCCACAGAAAAAAATGGATATTTGAATGTCATTTTATAGATGTGCTCGAAATTTGGAGTGAGTAGAATGAACATTGTTGGAGGTATGCTGTGTGTCGTTTTGAAAAATTGTGTTCCGAGAAAAGCGGTCGACGTCTCGCATACGGACCAGCCACGGCCACTGCAGACCTGCACCGGCCTGCGGGCCTTTTTTTACAGGTACCAAACTTTTCCCCCCTCCTTTTAGATGGGTCAAAGCATTTTTTACGCGAATTTGAAAAACAAAATCATTTTTTTGAAAATTCTACACTGGTGTTACCTCTTAAACGGCGCTGTGAATTTTATTTATTTTCATCCGATTCGCAGATTTTACTTATTTGTTTAAGTTGTACAGCGAATGTCGAATCGAAGAGATTATAACAGAATTTCGATAAGCGGAACAGCGATCTCAAGAAAGCTTAAGGATGTGTATATATAATTATGTGTGTGCATACACACTGGCACAGGAATGGGGAGAGAGTGAGTGATGGAAGAGGAGGAAGGGGGTGAAGTGTTGTAGCGATCCCATTAACACACATCAATACTGTGCCACCGAGCACACACACACACGCACGCACGCACGCACGCACGCACGCACGCACGCACGCACGCACGCACGCACGCACGCACACACACACACACACACACACACACACACACACACACACACACACACACACACACACACACACACACACACACACACACACACACACACACACACACACACACACACACACACACACGCACGCACACACGCACGCACACGCACGCACGCACACACACACGCGCGCGCGCGTACCCACAAACGTTTGTGTAACGTATACACATGTATACGTTGTATCCATTCACGTATACACACGTGCACACAGAGGCACACTATGGCGTAGCGGATTCTGTCCCCTCCCGTAGTCGTCCCAGTGGCCCATCGATATCGCAATGCGCACAGACACTTTATCGCAACAGGTGTCGATGCCGATATCCGATTTCAGAATCGTTGATGGTGCGAGGCGCGAAAGGGATAGCTCAAGCTTGACTAACCCGTTATCAGGAATGTGTTCCTCATGCTCGAGAAGAAAATTGCTCCTCGCCTATGAGGAAAAAGCTCGCACAAAGCTTTCGTCGGATGTGGAATTAAGGTTATGTAAATTGTTCGTAAATTTCTTTATAAAAAAAAATGAAAGAAGCACGAATGTCCGTAAGAGGCCGGTGTGGGCAAAACTTTTGGCTTTGGGCGTCCCGTTCCCTCGTTTGGCCGTCGTCAGGAAATGACCCTCTGTGAAGTTTTCAGTCAGGCCGCACAAGTCGAATTTGCAAGTCTAAAAATTGTCCTTTTTTTGGCAGGTTCCTGTCGTATTCTCTGTGTCTGTTTTTTTCTCGTTACTTTTAAGTACGTTTTTTCATACCTGCTTCATGCAGAGAGAGAGAGAGCGGGAGAGAGGGAGAGAGAGAGATAGAGCGAGAGAGGGGGGAGAGGGAGAGAGAAAGGAGCTTTGCAAGCTATGCATGTCGAGAGACGATCACCTCTGTCACTGACGACAAAAGGTACCGCTCGGTCACACCACCGTCACCATCACACTCCCGTTGAAAAATTAGCCCTTCTTTGAATGCAAAAAAACCATGGAGAGACGACGACAAGCGGAGAAGATGGAAAAATAGAAGAACGAGAGGAAGACCGGAAGAGTGTATGTATCTGTGAGTAAATGTGGAAGGGACGGGTGGTAGAACGGAAGAGAAAAAGGAGAGTTGTGGAAAAGCGGTAAAGCAAGAGAGAGAGGAGAGAGAGAGAGCGAAAGAGAGGGAAAAAAATGAAAACAAATTCCAAACGAAGGGTTGGTGGACATAGTCCACGGGTCGGCCAGTCTCGGGGCTCGAGAAGAGGCTCCGCCAAAACAGGGGGATGAAACACCCCCGTTACGAGGGTGGGATGGCACAGCCAGCAGGCATCAGCATAGAAACGGCCACAGCTCGCTCAGACCAGAGGGAGAGAAGCAAAGGACGAACCAGCAGCCGGAAAACCAGGGGTGCAACGTAAATACCCCACGTCGCTTCTGTACGTTAACCGTAAGCATTCGCCGACGCCGGCGTCGCTTTTTGTTTTTTTTTCTCTTCTCCTTCTTTGCAAAAGGGTGTACCGAAAAGTACAGAAGGGAAGAAACGAGAGGGAGAGAGGA